>OX388311.1:18329924-18579788 GCA_947579605.1 Athripsodes cinereus
AGTTTATTTTTAAGACTTAAATAAATAAAAGTTGAATGTCAATTATACAATGTTGTACAATTTCATATTTTTACAATGTGAGGAACTTTTTAGTTTTTTTTTTGACTAGACACCTACCAGTTTTTGTCTAGACTTAAATATAGGCATGCAGGGTTAGAAATTTTACGTTTTTGCAAAAGGAAGTGTTTTTAGCCCTTTTTTCTGCGTTGGTACCTATCTGTTTTTTTCCTAAACATAAATATAAGGCTTTTGGAGTTTCATGCATTTTTATTCAAAATCAATAAAAAAATGTCTATTTAATAAAAAGATTAGCAGAGCATTTTTATCTAAAAAGTTGATATTTTTGACCGACGGTTCTTGGTGGAAGTTCATATTAAATTAATTATAAATAAATTTATTTTCACCTGTTTATTTTACCCCCGAGTGACACCGGGTTTATAAGCTAGTTGATTATAAAATAAATACAAAAACAACATGAGTAAACTTTATGAATAGCTATTGTTAAGTTTAAGATACTCACACAAAATTATTTCCTGATGCAACTGCCAATCATAAACTAATATTAACTAAAGCTATTCTAATTCGAAAAACTTCAAGCATACCTAGTAACGATATTATAAATTTGATTTGAAAGTTCGTTGAGAAAATTGTATTCATAAAATAAGTTGCAGACTCAGCGTACAAAAGTTTATAAGGATTGTTCAAGATTAGCATGATTTCATACTTGTCTACGTCTCACAGCATGAATTTGGTACTTATTCCATTCGCTTACATTAAATCATAGTATAAAATAAAACAAAATAACCTATATTGTTGTACGGCAAAATAACCTATTTAAATACAAAAGTTATTTAATAATATTTAATTAATACATACGTACCATATTTTTTTAGTGTTTGATATAACTACTTGAGTTTTATTATTTATTTATTCATTTATTAAGTACAAAACAGACAATAACTACTTATATACAAAAAAAGGGTAAATCTTTCAGAGATCAGCTATCATCAAACACCATGCACAACAAGTAATTTAAAAAACATAGGTACCTAACATTCCGGTCACCTTAATATGGCTACATATACAGTCTCGCTTGCTCTCTCAATCATCACACTAGTATAAAAACACAAGTCGTTAATAACAAATCATGGAGGAATTATGAAAAAAGAATTATGTTTCTACAAATTGAGTTCATCGGTAGCCTGGAGGTAGAGTCTCGGCCTCGTGAACATGGGTTCGGTGGTTCGATCCCAGGTGCCAGCAAACTCCCCTTTCACGACACAAGCTTTTAGTAGCTTACTGTGAAAGGTATATAAGATTGTATTTGGATTTATAACAAACCCAGATACCTATATCTTTTTTTTTTTTTAAATAAAAATATTAAAAAAAAAAAAAAAAATTCCCCTCATAGCACCACACAAGCTTTGCTAACGTTGAGGGTCTAATTTCTTGTTATTGTTAATGTATGAAATATGTTTAAATATATAAGATATGTGCGTAACCAGTAACCTATCAAAAGTTCAAACCAAAAACTTCTATTTTTATAAATAAATATTCACCGATCTTACCTGAAGTAGCAATCGCTCGTCCGCCCATATCACCGCTTTGTTCCAGTCGATAGCGGATGAGAAAGGCAGTCGCCAGGAATTAGATAGAAGAACCGGCACACAGCCAGCCTGCAGTACCTCTAGAAAACGAAATGATCCGAGTCTGCGGCCCCTCGGCACCAGACAAAATGTGGAATTCTGTAATAGCACCTCATAGTCGTATCTGAAAAGAATAAATAAATATTCATTAGTCTAGGACACAATATTTTAACGCGTTTAATTTGTATTTCAATTATGTTTTCATGTATAAAATGGTGGAAATTGATTATTAAAGATATAAAAGTTTAATCCACTATAGTTTTGCTTTTTTTAATGTGTTCGGCTACAAAGTAGTCATCTTTAGTAACAAACTTAGACTTTAAAACCGAATAATTATTATAAATATTTTAAATACTTAAACCTAAAATAACACACCGTGGAATAAAATAAATATAAAATATATCGTAGCGTATACAGTTATTTGGTAAATCCGAAGTATGAAATAGGTTTACAGGCCTACGGCGCGGCGTAGCTAACAAGTGTATGCTCTCTTAGACGTCATGCAGTTTATGAATGTCGAGTAATATAATTTGATTGTAAATAAAATAATTGAATATTGGATCAAGGACTATCTAACGTCAATTTTACAATTGAAAAATGTGATTTCCCTTTAGTGCCTGAAGATGGTTATCATTCTTCTTTGTTGGTAGATATACCGATGACTGTGGATGAGACTAATGTGAAAGTAAATTTCACATATACCTAAATACAATTTTTATAACTTATTTATAACAAATAAAATTTTGGCAAAGAAATGGTCTCTCACTCTTTTCCGTTAGTTTTCGAGTGTACTGTAAAAGGCAAGTGTTTGAAAAAATAAAGATATTTTAAATCTTAAATTCAGTGATGAGAGGACAGCTTACAAGTTTATTACATGCGGCTGTCCTGCCGGATACCCCACTTGTGGGATATGCCGTAATAGGATAGTAGTAGTGTAGAGAAAAATTGAAGTCATAGAATTGAAAGTCACATCGTGTAGTTACATTAGAGGTAGGTATTTCAAAGCAATGCTGCGGCAACACTCGGAGGGGTCGACAAAGGCAGATTTACGCGTCAGAGTCCATGTATCTGACAGGGACAGATTCCATTATTATACAATCATACACCCACTGCGAGTGAGACGGAGGCATTCTACTCTTATGACATGACATTTTAAATCTCATTATATTTATATTTTTCATCCTACAAAAATCCCTCTATTGAATTTTTTATACCTCGCACGACGGATAATTATTCCATGTCTTCTAAGAAATACTTAATCAACTTCATTATCTTAATATTTGCCTCTTTTCTATCAAATTACAATTCATCATCAACAGCCTTTTCACATTTCGTGATTGATGTTCGTCATCTTTTTTAGATCTGTAAACTCAAAGAATTATTAGATCTAACATAAGAAGGTATGTCGGAGTGATGGCCGATGGAGGATCTTAATATTAAAATAAAAATGTAACAATTCTACAACTTATCAATTATATTAGCTCAAGTTACAATAAATTAGTCAAATTCATGAAGAAGAGGTGTGAGGAAGCGCAGGCGTCCGAAAACCACGTGGTTTGATCACGTGGGACAAATTCTCAAGGACGGAGTGTGTCAAGTAAGACAAATCGACGAGCGTGTCTGAAAAGTACCACACCGATATCGAAAATAAAGATAAAACTATTTGTATAGCTAAGTAAAATTAAAGACGAAAATCAAATATTAAGATTCAATATAAAGTACTTATCTTTATAGAAACTTCAGAAAGAAACATGAATTCGTCTCACTCTTATCGATTTTCACCATGCCCCAGTGATTTCACTCAATAAATTGCTAATAAATGACACAAATAATAGCATTACGATTGACAATAAACAATTTGTACTGATAAGGCGTTATTCCAGTCAATTAATTCATAATAACTCAACGGCTATGTGAGATTCACAGGCTTTATTTGATTGCAAAAACACGACTCATTTTTTAGTCTTATATTTTCCATCAAAAGAACTGATATTTATTCCGATTTATACATAATCTATATACAATGTGTATATGTATTTATCTACTGGAAAACTATTTAGTACATTGAGTGCATCACCTACGTTGATAAGATAACGAAAAACTAAGAAAAACCTTTGTTGTTACATACATGAGGATAATCGTTATCAGGAACACTTTACGAGTTTTCTTTCTTACTTTCCATTTCCTCACATAATTTTAAAGACTTCCTTTAAGGCAAAAGATAAACCGCCCGGTAGCTAGTAGTAATTCACTCACCGAAGTTCACGCGTTATTTTTCTCTTCTCTCTACATCCTTCCTTCCTCTTTCTCTCGCTTTCCTACAATCATCTACCGTTCTATAGTAAATTGAACATTGTGTAAACTGTACATAATTTACTTAACCAAGCGTTAAACCTAAAATAATTTATAATTTTTGAATGAACCATTGAAATGGATCATAAAGAACATACCAATTATTTATTTATTTATTTATTTATTTATTTTATTTTAAAAAGACAATATTACTCGTATCCTTAAATTTATCCTTGCTCTTCTGATGTTCTCAATTTTCGTAAGCCCCATTGTGCGACATATTCCTGCCACTACCATTTATAAGCTGGTGACCTAAGGTCAACACTCACTTCAAGTTATAATATCTGTCAAGGGCTGTTGATGTAAAGTCAAATTATCTCCAACACATTTCTGATTGGGCCAGTAATAATGGCTTGATTCTCAACCCAGCTTAATCATAAACAAAGTTTATAAGGAAGCTCCTATTTAATATCAAGACTCAATAGATAAACTATCCATAGTAAACTAGGCTCATCTGTGATTTCTTACTCTAAAACTGCAAAAAATCTTGGTATTTTACTGGATAGAACGTAGTAGTAGATGTAATGAGTATAAGTAGGAACTTAATTTTTTTTTTAATTATAAAATAAAATATAAAAATACATCATTGAGCACTGTTTAATCTCCACTTTATTAAAAAGTGGAGATATATTTAATATATAGATGGCGAAGAGTTTCTCAAAAGAACAGATATGAATGATTGAATATGTTTTCAAATGCGGAAAAAGGTCCTACACAATGTTCTGGATGCAGAAACCTGTGTAACAATACAATGTTATTCGGTGATAAATAAGTACCTACACAAACACCGATCTTCTCAAAAGATTATTATTTATGTTTGTATTTGTAGGGTAGTAAGGTACATTAAGGTTTAGATTGTAATTACTTGAAAAGATTACGTGATCATACTGAATGTATATTTTATGTACACAGCGATATTATAATAACAATTTTAAAGTTTCGTGGCATGATCATTAGCCATTAGGAGAGTTACCCACTGGTTCAGATAATACCACACCAACAAATATACCTACTCATTGGTACATAAGGAAATACAAATGAAAATACTCGCTGAAGAGTACATTGATATTATGTATTATGTACATTTACAGCATTTGCCTTTTTTCAACAAAACATAACTAATGATGACATTAACTCACAATATCTTTCATTCTTTTAATAAACTAGTTATTGGAAATACTTATATTTTTTTTTCAGATAGCAGTATTGGTTTTAATAGAAATCAAATAGATTTAAATAAAATAATATTAATAAAATTTAACTAGAAATAAAACACTGTATAACTTTCCCTACGAACAATGTTTGACTCAGAGGCCCTTCGGTTCAAATGTTGTTCATGGAGAAAGTAATACAGTGATTTATTTTAAATCTATTTTAATCCTATTAAAATGAACTTTCACAAAGTTATTCACTCATTAGTATTGATTTTGTAGTTTTTTGATACATTTATGATAAATGATTATATTTCTGAAGTACTTCGTAAATAATATCCTAAAAGTTCTACTATTTGAAACCTTACAGACAGAATGTGGGTGCAAACGGGCGAGGGCGGCAGCACGCAAAGCAAGATATACACCTACAAATACAACAGCAGAGCGGTGAGTTCATTACGGAGAATAGTAGTACAATTATGTGAGCTCAGGAAATACATAGCAACAATGTGCAAGTGATAATTAGACTAAGCGGGTGGATTCTAGAGGAGGAAGAAGGGAAGGGGGGACGATATAACATCCAGGTATAAACGTAATGCAAATGTTTTATTGTATCAACATGATATCAAAAGTACAATATCATTGCGCCAACTCAAAATGTTCCAACATTCGATAAAATAAAAACAGATATTTTTTAAAAATAACTATGAATATAAACATTCACGGAATAGTCAATCAAATTAAGAAAATAAGATATCAAATGTTCTAAGTAATTTTTTTTTTTTAAAACTTTGCTTGTTTCGTACTTAATGTTCTTTACTTTTAAATTATTGTTGATATAGATTAGAGTCGAACTCATAGAAAGAGAATATTCTTATATAATAATCTAAATATATACAATAAAAGTAAATAACAATACATACATAGCATTTATCGACTTAGGAAAGCATTTAAGAAAGTATAATAGAAACATTTTTTTTTATAATCTTACTGTCAGTTCGTTAACAGATAACTTTAAGAGATGTCTGCATAAATAAATCAAGTGATGGAGGGCATGCACTCTAGCACATACACAGATTTGAAAAGACTGGCAGAAGGCAGAGGAGAATGGAGAGAAGCAAATCCAAGCTTGTTGCATACCAATACTACTACTATACCATCACGGCATGTTTATGCACAACGCACACAATAATAGGTGTAATTTATTATTTCTTACAAATTTATCCACATATTATTTCAATTTCAAACGATCCTAAGCTCTTCTATCGGCAAAATGTGTTTACTGATATGCGTTCCCGAATATGCATGTAAAATATATCCACATTTAATAGAAAATGTTATATCCGATACATTCGACTGTGATTCGAATCACATAATAGTATATATTTGAGTATGCAGCAGAATAACTTGGTATTTTCCAAATAACTACGAGTGCCTAGATATTTTTGTCTCCATTCGATTTCCTGAAATATGAAACGGTCATTGTGAGGTGAATACAATCATAAAATAAAATATTGTATCATTTTCCGTGCAGTATTTTTATTCAACCATCTTGTAAGGTTTAAAATATAAATCGTTTGTTCAAGCTAACATAAAGATATTTCAATACAAAAGCTGTAACATAAAACATTAAATAATTATTTACGATAAAATATAAAACTTACTTATTTATTAGTAACATGATCCTAACCATTAGCAGCTTGGAATCATTATTTAAGACTCCAAAGAGTGCCTAGGAAACTGGTCACTACATTTTTATTGGATAAAGAAGACGAAAAGCGTTCAGACATTTAATACTCAAAAACAGAATATAAGCTTCTACGTACAACACAGTGCTCGTAAAACTGAAAATCCAAAGAAAATTGTTTACTTAGAAACACAAAAAATGTAGCTCAAATTGTTTTCTATTTTATTTACTTATTATAACACAATAATACACTTCAAGTAATACATTTGAATAGGAACAATATACAAAACACAAAATATAAATAACGCATAGCCCAATTTAAAAGTGTAGACTTAATTTCACGACTTGATTTAATAAATAAATAGCAACATTAAATTGCTAAAATATTAACGGTATTGAGAGCTTAACCAAATAGTAAAGAAAAATCATAGTCAACTGTAAAAGATGATAGTAATAAGGAATAAAAAATTGAGAAGAAAATTGATATATGGTTAAATAAAATACAATGTATGTTAACAATAAATTTTTTATGAATAATAATAAAATCTAAACACTGACAACCCGGTAAAAAAAGACATACCTACTTTATGAAAAAAAAATATGAACTATCCACACAACACTTAATAAATATTTTTAGTAGGTATATCACCTTAAGTTATTTTGCGTTCCAAAATCGTATGATATATGAAAATGAGATAGGCACTGTAAGAAATAAAAAATCAATAAATATCGTCGTATTACTACCCACTTTAATTTCTTATACAAATTTTCTGTAGTTTTTACTAATCTTCTTTAATGTACGTAATACACCATTATGAACATCAAATCAGTAAGCTTAGGTATATTAATAATAAGAAGCTCTTACCTATCTAGGTGCCGGTGGTATAATTAAGACTTACATAGATCGTTCTATAAAAAGAAGTATTTAATGCAAAATAACAAGTTTGTAGCACTTATCCAAATGATGGAAAAGAAATGGGTTGGTGTTACTCAGGACAGAAAGGAAGGAATACTTTTTGGTGAAGCCTATACATATATAACCAGTGGTGGAAAGATGAAAGCTAGCAATAAATAAGTAAATAACAAGTACATTTAGTAGGTACTTGTATGTAGATACATTACTATGTGAAGCAGGTTATTGTTTATTCTACTCGCCATGTTCTTAGAAACTTTAGCACTAACCAATAAGTAATTGGCTGGTAGCTGTTGAATAAGGTTGACCACAAAAAGTTTCCCAAGTAAAATCTATTAATACGATTAACATGTTATATGGCGTGAGGTAAACCTTTCGTGAACCTAGCAAGAAGGTTCAAGATAAAAATACCAAATAAAGTTTATTCTAACATCATTACAATAAAAATATCATTTGTCGAAATATTATAACACAATACAATATGATGATAAATAAAGCATGCAAACCGTATAACCGTACCTGTCGTTTCATTTTTAATACATTCGAATACCTAATCACGGAATAAACTTAACTTATTTCAAACGACGAATAAAGGAGTTGTCAAAGCAATTAAAAGTTATACTGGTGTATCCAGGAAGTTTATGACATTCGTATAAAACTGAAATATTACAATCCAAACATAAAATGACTCCACTCACCAGTTAACACGATTCACGTGTGATTGATAAAAGTATCTAATAGGTAATACTTACATAGGTAAAAAAGTAGTAATTTATTTACAATGGAAAAGATTTTCAATATGTGTTCGATTTAAATAATCATACATACATACATACATACCATCACGCCGCTTCCCTCGCGGGGTAGGCAGAAAGGATCGAGCCCCACTTCCTTCTATCTTTGCATACATCTTTCGCTTCCGTCACTGTCATACAATTCCTCATGCATGCTCTCCTGTTCAATGTGCTCAACACGTGACCGTCCTGTAGGATTTGATTTAAATGATCTTGCCATTTAATCCTCGGACGTCCACGTCTCCGAGCACCATTCCTCTCAGACAAATATTAAATAATCCATATAGATTAAAAGATTTGAAGTGAAAGATATACGATATTTATATGTATATATATATATAATGAGTTACAATCCATTGGATTGGTCTGCAACGAGTTTGGTTTTTCTTCTCCATTCGTCTCTATTCTCAGCCAGTCTTTTCAGCTTTACGTATGAGCCACAGTTCATGTCCCTCTTCAGTTGGTCCATATATGCGTCTCTAGGTCGGCCTCTGCCATTTGTCCCCTCGGTCTTACCCTCCGCGATGGCGATGAGTAGTCCTGGGTGCCTGATGTTGTGGCCAATCCAGTTAGCTCGTTGTTGGCTGATTCTCTGAAGGAGTTGCCTTTTTTCGCCTACCCTGGTTAATACTTCTTCGTTTTCGACGTGCTCCGACCAATGGATCTTGAGCATGCGTCTGTAGCACCACATTTCAAAGGCCGCCAACCGTCCGCTTTCACTCTTGCTGATGGTCCATGTCTCACAACCATAAAGCAGAATGCTCCATACAAAGGCTTTAGTAAGGTTCTTCCTTACGCTTAAGTCAATATTTGGGGATTCCAATATATTCGATTTTTTGTTAAAGGCAATCCTTGCCTGGTTTATTCTGCTTACAATTTCTGCTTTGGAGCGTCCATCCTGGTTTATTCTGCTGCCCAGGTACACGAATTCACTTACTTGTTTGATGCTCACTCCATTAATGGCAATGTTCGCAGTCGCTTCCTCTCTTCCCACGACCATACATTTTGTTTTTTCTTTATTTATTTTCATGTTGTACTTCGACAACAGTATACTTTCCATTTTTCCTAAGGCTTCGTTCAGCTCCATCTCGGAGTCTGCGAGCAGTGCTATGTCGTCAGCATATCTTATCATGTCGACCTTTTTCCCATTTATTTTTACTCCTGTCCAGTTCTTCATTTCTTCTCTCAGTTCATCAATGGCTCGCTGTATATAGCAGTTAAAGAGAGCTGGCGACATTGAGCATCCTTGTCTTACGCCTTGTTCGACCCTTGCTTCTGCGCAGCTCTCTCCGCTTTTAATCACAGCCATTTCGTTCTTGTATAAACTCCAGATTGCTCTTCTGTCTTTACAACTCATTCCTATCTGGTTTAGGGTGTTAAAAAGTTGTTCCCATTCTACTTTATCGAATGCTTTTTCAAGGTCAATGAATGCTATATATGTGTTTTTATTAATTGTTATTCTCTTTTCTAGAATAAGTCTGAGACTCAGGATTGCATCTCTTGTACCAGTCTCCTTGCGGAATCCAAATTGATCTTCTGAAAGTGTTTCGTTTTAGGTCACTATTCAATTAAATATTACCTAAGTGAAACTAAAATCAATTGTTTTCTTCCATATATCAACATAAGGTTTTACAAAATAAACATCAAATCAATAAACTGATTGTATAGTTATTGATAAGCGGCAAGAATTATTAGTCATGTCGTAGCAGTTTTTGTAATAGGTATGCAATTTTTTCCACGAATGGTTTTTGTAAAAAGAAATCAATACAAAAACCTTTAAACAAGTCTGAGACTCGGGATTGCATCTCTTGTACCTGTACTAAAAAGTCTTATTTCCATTCAGTCTTGTGAACTTCATCTTCAGGTGACACTTGGAAATTTCTCAGACAGCATGGCGTCGGCACAGTGAGGGAACCTTTTAAGACTTGTTCATTCGATCTCAACACGTTAAATTCCCACTTTGCATCTAGGCCTGTTGAGATAGATCCTACTTTAAAAGCAGACTCTCTCAGAGCCATTTCCAACACAATTTCTTTAAGTTCCGAACCATTTAAACTATGTCCTGTTTCTAATTATGAGATAAGAAAAATTATATCATCAATTAAGACGTCTGCGGTTGGTAGCGATGGGATTAGCAAAAAGATGCTTGATCTGATACTTGAACATGTACTTCCACTCATCACAAATATTATGAACTTTTCACTCGCCCAGGGTTGCTTTCCATCACAATGGAAGTCTGCTCACATTATTCCTCTACCCAAAAGTAATGCACCCACCATGGTTAAGGATTTTCGACCAATATCTATATTACCCATTTTGTCTAAAGTAGCTGAAAAAATAGTCCACTTCCAGCTTACAACTTATCTCAAACAGCATAATCTTCTCGATTCTTTACAGTCTGGCTTTAAAAAGGGCCACAGTACCACTACTGCGTTATTAAAAATTACAGAGGATATCAGATTTGCAATGGAGGAGAGAAAACTCACTTTGCTTACCCTGTTGGATTTTAGTAATGCGTTTGGCAGTGTTGATTTTGATTTACTTCTCGCTAGATTAAGGTCTTTCAATGTCTCTGAAAATTGTCTGCGTTGGTTCAATTCATACCTCACACAACGTTTTCAAAAAATTGTTACCCCTGACGGAATCTCGGATAGTATTCTTTTGACTGCAGGCGTCCCTCAGGGAGGGATCCTTTCCCCCTTATTATTCTCAATTTTTGTCACGTCCTTAACCAGGAACCTGTCTTGTTCATATCACCTTTATGCGGATGATCTACAACTTTACTCACATTTTAAGTCTGGAGACATTGTATCTGCGATCAACTCAATGAATTTGGAACTGTGTAGAGTCGGGACGCTGGTGTGAGCAGAATGGCTTGCTTGTCAATCCTTCAAAGTCACAGGCAATAATTTTGGGTAGTCCTAAACTCATTTCTCATGTTGATGTATCTTCTTTACCCATGTTATTGTTAAATAACACTTCCATTGCTTTTGTTGACTTCGTCAAGGATCTAGGTGTGTACATTGATAACAAACTGTCTTGGTGGAAGCAGGTCGGTGTGGTCAGTCGAAAGATTTTTGCAACTCTTCATTCTCTTAAGAGACTTCAAAATTTCCTCTCTATTGACACAAAGTCTTTGTTGATTCAATCACTTGTTCATCCAATAATGGACTATGCTGACGTATGCTATCTGGATCTCACATCTGAACTTCTTAATAAATTGGAACGTCTTCAGAACGTATGTATCAGATACATCTTTAACTTGAGGAAGTTTGACCACATTTCAGAATACAGATCTCAATTAAAGTGGAGAACCATCATAGAGAGAAGAGATATTCACACACTTTGTCTTCTGTTCAAGGTGTTATCAAATCAAGATGCACCAGTATATCTCAGAGAACGCTTTCAATTTGCCTCCTCACATGGTCTGCCACTCAGGTCAGCAAACAATGGTCTTCTTACAATTCCCTCTCACCATACGGATTTTTTCACTTCTTCATTTACGGTCCATGGAGCTAGGCTATGGAACCAACTCCCTTCGGAGGTTCGCACGTCTTCATCATTTTTGGTTTTCCGGTTTTTTCCTTCTTTGTCTTTGGTCGATTAAGGTAGGATTCCTTCCCTTTCCCCTTTCCCTCTCTTTTTGCACAGACATCGTAATTAATTTACTTAATTTACTATTTATTCTTATATCTTTTTATATTTTATATATGTATGTATTTTCTTGTATATATTTTTATTTTTAATTTGAATATTTATTCTTTTTTGTAGTTTTTTCTTCTTTCGAATGGTTGACTGGAAGATGTTGCTCTGCAACAAGTCCGCCATTTGACAAAGCACTGTTTTCTATTTATTATGTGTTTCTTGAACAAACTTTGTAATATGTTCTGTCAATAAAGCTTTATTATTATTATTATTATTATTATTATTACCTGTCTCTTTGCGGAATCCAAATTGATCTTCTGAAAGTGTTTCGTTGATTTTATTTTCCGCTCTTTTCATTATAATGTTGGTGAGTATCTTAGAAGCGTGTGATATCATGCTTAAGGTTCTGTGTTGTTCGCACTTTGTCGTGCCTGCTTTCTTAGGAAGCGCTCGTATCAGACATTTGGCAAAGTCCTCAGGTATCTCTCCTGTGTCATATATTTTGCAGACAAGCTTATACAATGTATCTAGCATGCCTTTTCCCGCGCATTTAAGCAGCTCTGATGGAATCAGGTCAATACCTGGTGCTTTGCCGTCTTTCAACTTTGCTAATGCAATATCAAATTCACTTCTTAAGATGTCATCTCCATTATTTTCTACGTCATATTCTGCTTCCAGTGCTTTGCTTTCCTGGAGTATGCTCTTTCCTTTGTATAATTGTTCTAGGTATTCTTTCCATCTTTTTACGATCAATTCGTCCTCAAACAGCAGTTTTCCGTTTTTATCTTGTATAGCACATCGTGGCTGTGTTTTGTCATTGAAGAAATTCTTTACTTCAGAGTATGCGGTTTCGAATTTCCTTTGTTTTATATTTCTGTTAATATTTTTGCATTTTTCTTGCAAATAACATTCCTTTCTCAGCTTGGATTCTCTGTTAATTTTATTTCTAAGGGCTTTATATTCCTTTTTCCCTTCTTCTGTTTTAGAGTTCTTTAGCTTCCTTCTTTCTTCGATCATTTCTAAAATATCGTCCGTGATCCATTCTTTCCTAGCTTGCGGCTTTTTTTTTCTCTAAAACCTCATCTGCCGCTGCGGTTATTTTCTCTTTTATTTTCCCCCATACTTTATCAATATTTTCATTACTCTCAAAATCGCATATCTTAGTTTTTTCGTCGTATTTCTCTTTAACTTCTTTTATTTTTAGCTGTTTTAGGTCCCATCTTTTTGTGGTTCTCTTCTCGAGTCTTTTGAATTTCAGTATGGTTTCCGCCACAACCATATTATGATCACTATCAATGTCCGGACCTGCAAAGCTCCTGCAATCTTTAATTTGATTCCTGTATCGTTGACGCGTAAGAATGTAATCAATCTGTAATCGAAATATGTCTCCGGGAGATTTCCATGTATAGCGATGTCTATAGTGGTGTTGAAACCACGTGTTGGCTAAAAACATTTTATTTTGGCGCAAAATTCTATGAGACGGTTACCTCTATCATTTCTATGTACCTCATTTATATGTACCTTACATAAAATATACACGAGGAAAACCACCAAAAAGATGGAAAGACAGCTGGTCTTCAGCATCACAAGAGGCAACAACTTCCGAACATATCGATGATCTACAACACGAAGAAGAAGATATAAAATAAAAATTCGACAAAAGAGGGATAAACTTAGGCACCTACCTAAATGGAAAAATTGAAAATAACAATTATTTAGGCACTTATATTAAAATTCCAAAACTTATTTATTTTCTAAAATATTTATAGGCTTCGGGAAAATAATTCAAGAGTTTTATATAACTTATGAATTAAAATCTCAAAATATATTATTATATCTTTCAATAAAATCAATTGTACCTACTATCTTAATTATATCTAAATAATAGGTACACGACAATACTACCTAGAAAATTATTAAGTTTATATATATAAAAAAACATGAACCTTCATTATGTATCTCACTTTAGATTCCCCGGTTTAAAATTCTAGTGTTGGCATACGTCTAAATAAAAAGTTTGGTTCGTATGTTAACCTTTTCTCTTCCACTTCACTAAACCCCTGTATCGAATGGTAAATTGCCCCGTCACGCGTTATAACGTTTTAAGGGATTTGAGAAATAGCGTAGATTTATACACCTTGTTTGATAAAATAAGAATAAAAATCAAACTGCTACGACGTAGGATCAAACAAAGGCTGAGTTTCGTCTACACATTACTAACCTGACTATAAAAGTTGAAAACTTTAATAATGTTATATCAAGCACGCTGGCGCTATAAACGATATGAACAAGTACATAGAAAGCAGTCAGCAGAACTACTTACTTTTCTTGCAGCTAGTATCTGTCGTACTACAAACTACAATAAGATAAACAAGATTGTTTAGGAAACAGTTATCTAACTTTAAAATACCTTCCAAGAGGTGATTAAACTACTCGATTACAAGTATTTTATACTGATTCCAAAGATCTATTCGATATTCAACTAAATGTACAATAATTTCCACATCCATGAAATGATATACATTAAAGAAAGAAAATTAAATTTACATCCAATAAAACTTTCATACAAATTACTTCATAGCTCATTAATCGCCACTGCCACGTCGTCGCTTTCATCCGCTCTTTATAAATATTGAGTAACCAAGTTTTTTAATCAAGTCAAAGAACGTAAAGACCGCTTGTCAAAGGAAAACAGAGACATCAATACTACGGTTCAATCGAGCCGATGAAGTAACTTTACGAATTAAACGCAACTTCAAACATAGCAATGTCATTACCTACCTATCTACATAATAATTTTATATACCTACTAATTACTGACAATCTTCAATTGTATGCTGGAATGAATCCTTCGACACTTTTGATTATTGTGATTATGTGTACTTCAAGTTAAAATTTTACAAATAACATAGATGATTTAAAAATAATATCAATTAAATAAAAGGTTACTAATTGACTAATATACACATATTTATATGTGCCGTTTCGTTTAAAAATTCTATTTTTACAGATTTAAATAGAATTTAATAATGTTATCATTTTATACCTTACAAGAATTTCTTCAGAAAAATAGTGGTACCTACAGTTGAAAAAGTTCATATAAATTTAGTAGTTCCGCTTAGCAGTTACACGATCTAAGTTTTGAGATAAGTAAAGTCTGTCTACCGTAGAAATGAAGGAAATAGAATACCGAGTAAAGTATAGGTAAGTGGATACATGTTGAGTTAAAGTTGTTGGAGTGCTCGGATGGACCAGAGCGGCGAGGCGCCAGTGAGTTATATTAAAAGGAAGCACTCTAATGGACTAGGCGGGCTGACATTTATCAGACGATCATTCTGTAGCACGCGCAAAGAGTAATTAAACCTTAATACGAACGAGTAGAAATCGTTTAGCGAGAGAAATCAACAAAATACACACGATAATCGTATTCGAATAGGCACCTAGTAAAGGATTCGTATACAAAATGTGTAGATATACGAAATAAAACGGTAAATTGACAACAGATACATCTGAAACATTTTAATTATTTATTTGAGGGTCAAATAGATATAAAAATTCAAATAAATAAAGAATTGTATAATTGTGTTTATTGTACGTTTATATTTTAATGTGTTTATTATTGTCTCAATAAAATATTCCAATTTGAATTTGATTTTTTTATTCTTTATCGTATATTGAGAACAAGCAATTTTACACAAAAATATGACAATCAATATGTAGAGGACGAGTTTGTATCGTATATTGTACCTTTATCGTATATTGAGAACAAGCAATTTTACACAAAAATATGACAATCAATATGTAGAGGACGAGTTTATCGCAGAGGCGTGACTTCTTCCAAACCAACCCAATTCCATTTAGATCTGATACATTCTTAACTGCTTAGTCCAGCGATTGTCACACTTTCGTGAGGAAAAGTTTGAATTTCCCGAATTCGTTATTTTATATAATATCGGGTATTTAAAACTTTTTTGTTAAGTCTCAGATTCCTAAATTTTACTGAATTTAAAAGGTGAGAACCTTTTTAGATCTCAATTATCAAAAATGTGTTGTTTTCTTTGGGCTTAAAATTTAACCCCCGTCACCAGTCTTTAAAAATAGAAGAGAATTTTTTCTATTATCTTTCTATCAATTTATACCCTCACGCCACATCCCAACTGAGGTAGACACTATCTTTACATGTTTATTATTTAATTGAAATATTTCGCGATCTTCTTCAAATGTTAAAGATTGTTAATTTAGAAAAGTGCTTCGTTCTTCTTCTTCGCCCTCGCCTTTATCCCATTTATTTAATGTCGACTCTCCTAGTCTTCGTCCTCCAAGTCTTTCGGTCCCCTGCATCCTCCATAGTCAACTTCTGTGGTTCATTCGAAAACTAAATTTATAAGATTTAATAAAAAAAAAAAAACATTTCGCGGACCGCAGTTTGACGACTGCTGGCTTAGTCTAATGCAGAATATGAAATTATCACATATACTTACTAGTTAACTAAGAATATCGCATTGAATTTCTAAATTATTGCTACATCGTATTTTCACATGGCGTACTGATGTGGAATGCAAGGGAAGCTACCACATTAAAGGCTCTAGCAGCATCCCAAAGTACCAACGAATTATGAAAATGATAAGATCTTTAGTAAAATCTTCCGGAGGTAAAATAGACCCCCGTTCGGCTCTCCGGGTGGGGTCTGCTCTAGATCTTGTCATTAAGCAGAATACACACAAAAGAGAGGAGGTGAGAAGAAACCGAAACAGCACACAAGGAAGGTACGCAACCTGGAACGTCAGAACTCTGCTGCAAAATGGTAAGTTAGACAATCTTAAAGTAGAAATGACGAAAATGAAACTAAGCGCGCTAGGAATCTCTGAAATGAGGTGGCCTAACCCGGGAGATATGTGGACAGGTAATTTTCGTCTAATCCATAGCGGTAGTATAGAGGGTAAACCGGGGCAGGGAGGGGTAGGAATAATGTTAAGTAAAGACTTGGGTATGAGAGTTAAGGGATACGTACACTATGGAGGTAGGATTATTTTAGTCAAACTAGATACCAAACCCGTAGACACAATTTTGATCCAAGTCTACATGCCAACATCTAGCCATAGCGACCAAGAAATTGAGATTCTATACGAAAACATCCAAAAATTGCTAGATGACACAAAAGCAGAGGAAAATGTTATTGTAATGGGAGACTGGAACGCAGTAGTAGGGGAAGAAAGGGAGGGATCAATCGTAGGAGCATATGGGTTGGGCACTAGAAATGATAGAGGTAACCGTCTCATTGAATTTTGCGCCAAAAATAAAATGTTTGTAGCCAACACCTGGTTTCAACACCACTATAGACATCGCTATACATGGAAATCTCCCGGAGACAGATTTCGATTACAGATTGATTACATTCTTACGCGTCAACGATACAGGAATCAAATTAAAGATTGCAGGAGCTATGCAGGTCCGGACATTGATAGCGATCATAATATGGTTGTGGCGAAAACCATACTGAAATTCAAAAGGCTCGAGAAGAGAACCACAAAAAGATAGGACCTAAAGATGCTAAAAATAAAGGAAGTAAAAGAGAAATACGACGAAAAAACTGAGATATGCGATTTTGAGAGCAATGATAATGTAGATAAAGTATGGAGGAAAATTAAAGAGAAAATAACCGCAGCGGCAGACGAGGTTTTAGAGAAAAGAAAGCCGCAAGCTAGGAAAGAATGGATCACAGACGACATTTTAAAAATGATCGAAGAAAGAAGAAAGCTAAAGAATTCTCAAACAGAAGAAGGGAAAAAAGAATATAAAGCCCTTAGGAATAAAATTAACAGAGAATCCAAGCTGAAAAAGGAATGTTATTTGCAAGAAAAATGCAAAAATATCAACAGAAATATAAAACAAAGGAAATTCGAAACCGCATACTCTGAAGTAAAGAACTTCTTCAATGAAAAAACACAGCCACGATGTGCTATACAAGATAAAAACGGCAAACTGCTGTTTGAGGACGAACTGATCGTCAAAAGATGGAAGGAATACCTAGAACAATTGTACAAAGGAAAGAGCATACTCCAGGAAAGCAAAGCACTGGAAGCAGAATATGACGTAGAAAATAATGGAGATGACATCTTAAGAAGTGAATTTGATATTGCATTAGCAAAGTTGAAAGACGGCAAAGCACCAGGCATCGACCTGATTCCATCAGAGCTGCTTAAATGCGCGGGAAAAGGCATGCTTGATACATTGTATAAGCTCTTCTGCAAAATATACGACACAGGAGAGATACCTGAGGACTTTGCCAAATGTCTGATACGAGCGCTTCCTAAGAAGGCAGGCACGACAAAGTGCGAACAACACAGAACCTTAAGCATGATATCACACGCTTCTAAGATACTCACCAACATTATAATGAAAAGGGCGGAAAATAAAATAAACGAAACACTTTCAGAAGATCAATTTGGATTCCGCAAGGAGACTGGTACAAGAGATGCAATCCTGAGTCTCAGACTTATTCTAGAAAAGAGAATAACAGTTAATAAAAACACATATATAGCATTCATCGACCTAGAAAAGGCATTCGATAAAGTAGAATGGGAACAACTTTTTAACATCCTAAACGAAATAGGAATGAGTTACAAAGACAGAAGAGCAATCTGGAGCCTATATAAGAACGAAATGGCCGTAATTAAAAGCGGAGAGAACTGCGCAGAAGCAAGGGTCGAACAAGGCGTAAGACAAGGATGCTCAATGTCGCCAGCTCTCTTTAACTGCTATATACAGCGAGCCATTGATGAACTGAGAGAAGAAATGAAGAACTGGACAGGAGTCAAAATAAATGGGAAAAAGGTCGACATGATCAGATATGCTGACGACATAGCACTGCTCGCAGACTCCGAGATGGAGCTGAACGAAGCCTTAGGAAAAATGGAAAGTATTCTGTTGTCAAAGTACAACATGAAAATAAATAAAGAAAAAACAAAATGTATGGTCGTTGGAAAAGAGGAAGCGACTGCGAACATTGCCATAAATAGAGTGAGCATCAAATAAGTAAGTGAATTCGTGTACCTGGGCAGCAGAATAAACCAGGATGGACGCTCCAAATCGGAAATTGTAAGCAGAATAAACCAGGCAAGGATTGCCTTTAACAAAAAATCAAAAATATTGGAATCCCCAAATATTGACTTAAGCGTAAGGAAGAACCTTACTAAAGCCTTTGTATGGAGCATTCTGCTTTATGGTTGTGAGACATGGACCATCAGCAAGAGTGAAAGCGGACGGCTGGCGGCCTTTGAGATGTGGTGCTACAGACGCATGCTCAAGATCCATTGGTCGGAGCACGTCGAAAATGAAGAAGTATTAACCAGGGTAGGCGAAAAAAGGCAACTCCTTAAGAGAATCAGCCAACAACGAGCTAACTGGATTGGCCACAACATCAGGCATCCAGGACTACTCATCGCCATCGCAGAGGGTAAGACCGAGGGGACAAATGGCAGAGGCCGACCAAGAGACGCATATATGGACCAACTGAAGAGAGACATGAACTGTGGCTCATACGTAGGACTAAAAAGAATGGCTGAGAATAGAGACGAATGGAGAAGAAAAACCAAACTCGTTGCAGACCAATCCAGTGGATTGTAACTCATTATATATACTGTTTTTCATTTACTTATATTTAATTGTTTTACCAACATTTTTCATGGTACGCACTAAGTTTCAAATAAATTACAACCAAAATTTCGGTTATTGAACATGAACTATGCACATATAACATGTTGCACAAGATCCTCTATTGATTAAATAAAAAAAATAGTACCTAGGATATACAGAAAAAAACAACATCGAAATACATAGTTATAAAACTAGGACACTCATCACAAACATTTAAATTGCAAAATAATTTGTTACTTGTTAAAATATCTGAAAAAATATCAAGATAAAAAAATACAAATTCAGTTTTTAATCTTATTACAATTTTGAAGCAATTAAAGAATATATATATAATTGAGTAATCTCTTTTGAAAAACTTTATTAATTAGTACGATTTGCAATTCAGTAAAATTTTCATTTTACGAAGAGAACAAAGTGGAATGTTTTCATAATCAGGTTATGAAACAAAATATGAAGGTATAAGTACAAAAACGTTATCTACTTACTTAGTATAAAGTACCTACTCAAAATTTATAAACATTAACAGTGATGTAAGACGACATAAGAAGTGAAGTAAAAAAGGGACGTAACATAAACTATAAAAATATAAGTAGTATACCTGATGATTATAGTTAATAAGTAAATGACGAATATTACCTTTAAGATGGTCAATTACCAAATTTTATAATATCGTTGCATATTCAAAAAGAGATATGTGCTAACATTTTTATTCAGGCATACTATTTAAAAACTGTTCATTAGGGCATTAAAATTGTTGTTTGAACTTTTTATTGGCATGTGATATTATTTATTTATTCATTCTTTACTGTACATTGATTACAAAAAAATACATAAAAGGTATACACTCAAAATAAATACAATCAATAGACAGAGGGCGAGTTTATCGCTCGAGTTATTCTTTAAGTATTGAATTTTAATTTTGGATACTAAAAATCTTTATAAAATGGTTACGATGTCATTATAAGCAGTTTATTCTAGAAATGTCAAAACATTTATAAATTCACATACCCCTTTTTGAATATGCAACGTCGATATTAAAATCTACCTTAATTAGAGGAAATCAGTTTTGTGATTGTATAATTACATTATTGTCGAGCTGTGTTTTCATAGACAAGATGTTACAACGTAACTACGTTAATTTCCATTAAAGTTAAATATTTCGTTGGATTTCCGCTACTGTAAGTGGTATTTGTGAGTTAATATTCCCTCTGTGTACACCCGCATGGTGTAAGTTTTCCGTTAGCAAAGTAAAAAGTGGCGCGAGATAAGCATAATAGACATTGCTGCTTTTAGTTTAGTCGGCTGTTGCATCCAAATGTGATTCCGCGGAATTACCACTTCCCTACAGTCATAATAACAAATGCAAGTCTACACTTACTAGAGGTGTTAAGAATGTTATTGTATAATATTTGCACAAGGACCATTTTAAATTATGTATTTTACTTTGTATTTAAAATAAAGGATTATTGCTTCGAACTTTGCATAAGAGAAAATATTTTTGACAGAAAATAAGAAAATTTGCCGTAATACCCACATAAATATATTCATCCGTTCGTATATACATAAATATGTACCTATGTCCTTAAAGGACCCCGTTAATAGAAAAGACAGAAATAAAAAATACACTCTTAACGAGGTCTCATCCATTGGGCAGGATTTAGGCTGATAACGTCTCATTTATTAATAAAGATATAACAGTTTTAACAAGAGCATGTCAAAAAATTGGCGAGCAAATGTATTCAAATTTATGAAAGATTTACGTGGGAGCAGGATTCGTTGTCAAACATTTTTCGTTGTATTGAATTAATTTCAATGTTAAGGGATTATTTTGGTTATGAAATATCAAGCTTGCTTATGATAAAAATTCCTGAATTATGTGAATTCGAATTGCATATTTTTGACATATTGTACTTTCTTCATTGATGAAACTGTGACAGACATAGCATCCACACATACATTTATAGTCGGTACGTAGGTATATATATTTGTTAGTGCTGTGATATGTACGTCCTTGAAATATTCTTTACAAATATTCTATAAAAAATATAGTCCCTTTGTAAAATTATGTAATTAAATTTTTGAATGACAGTAGTTGCGGTTGGCTGAACGAAGTCGCTTTTCAGCGATGAGTGCAGTCACCCGCTCTGAAAGGATTGATATGAAAAAATTAGAGAGATAGGGGTGGAATTGCTGAACGTTGCCATGGTGTCAAAATTCCAGTTTATACGAGTAAAAGAAATCACTTCGCATATATAAAATATATTATCTTCGAAGGTATTTTTTCACACTTTACCTGGAGTTTTTACCTACGTTCGTTTTTTATATATGTATTAGATTTTAAACAGGCAAACTGCAATCACATATTTTATAAACACAAATCCCTTAGGGGGTAGGCAGAGAGAGAGTACTGGGTGTTTTCAATGCTTACGAATTGGCTTTGGCTGGTTTGAGCATTCTTTACTCTAGAAACGTTCACCGATTTCGAAGTAATTTGAAAGAGGCTAAATTATACCCGAGCGAAGCTGGGGCGGACCGCTAGTAATGTATAACTTTGTTAGAGTGAACAACTGTACTGAAACACGAGATGAAACCAATAATATTTTATTACATAACAAATTTGGAGATACCTTAAAGCAAGGGTGGCCAACCCGCGGCCCCCAGTATTTTATTTATTACGGCCATAACATCCAACGGGATGAGCCGCCATATATATTTTTTTTAAAAAGACACAAAACAATTAATTTAATAAAAAAAAGAGTACAATTAAATAATAGAATAACGTCAACTTAGGTAAAAAAGTTTTTTATAAAAATTTGGTCAAGAGATTTGAGAAAATTTTCTTAAAGAAAACCGAGGAGTTATGAAACATTTCAAATTCCCATACCATTTAGAAAATTCGGTGACGGGGGGGGGGGGGTAGAAATTTTAAGGTGAAGTAAAATTATCAAATGTTCCATATATGGAGTATATTGTTGTGCGGCACGGCAGGAAATCTCATTCTGTAATTTGGCCCGGCTGCTGAAAAGGTTGGCCACCCATGCCTTAAAGCCAATATTTCAACGCGAAATCGGTTCAAATGAACAACTTTATACTCATCTGGAATATGATATCATAATAGGGAAGAGTTTATTGGCAGTAGTTATGGAAATAGAACATCTGGAAATATCAAAAATGGAACCGTAACAATAAACCTGAGCGTCAATTGTTTGCCTGTAGACACGTTTTAATCAAAGAGAGGTCGTAAAAACATCGTATTATTTAACACCGATATATGCCACACCTCTGTACATACCTTTATTAAAAGTCATAAATTGTGATAGGCGCTTTAATAGGATGCAAGCAACCAACTAACAACACACACAACACATTCCAGTACAATTATTACTCTAATAAATATTTTATGAAAACAATCTAAAGTTTGATAGAATGCGACGCAATGTAGACAAGGCTTCATAAAATATCTATGTGAATGTAGAATTCTGATACTATAACAAATATTATAATTATTTCATATAGATCTTAATATTATATCATATAACAGTGTGCGGGCGGTATTACAATACCAAATGGAGTAATAAAACGACCTACCCACTGACATCTGTCTTCACTGCGGCCCGATGTTTAAATAGACAGCAATAGTAATATTACGGGTGAAGAAGGGAAAGAGAGAATGGAGGCGCTGGGAAATAGTCCGTAAACGCCATCAGTATTATAATTAAACTCTTCTACTTTCATCTAATAGTTATTAACCTGATGTTTCCATAACTCTCAACTGCTTTGATATTTTTAATTCATACCGATTAAAAAAAATATATACCTATTCAAAAAAATATTATTTAAATGTGCTACCATAGATCAATCGTCCAGATTTATTTTTAAATATTACGCTATTAATTAAAGATTTCAGTTAAAGGGAATCGTTTTTAACTTAAAAATACCTGAAATCTTTCAAATCAAAAGAATCGTCTCGTATATCATCGTAGGATGTATTATACGAATATTTTAAGAGCCATACAACTACTACTACTATACCATCACGATATATCCCAGAAGTGGAGTATCTCTACTCAAAATAATAATTGTAAGAAATTTGCATAGATTCATAGATGTAAGGAAAATAATTTCAATTGTAAATTTGCCATCAAGCTCAACTAGCAACTGCATGCATGTAGGTACTTACTTAACTCAAACGACAGACTTATAGAGTATACAGGTATTATATTTCATTCACACAAAGTGTTAAACAAAACCTCGATGTAATATGATGTTAAGGATGTCGACATGGACCCCTAAGGTGAGAGATTAGCTAACTAAAACACTAAATATTATTAATATTATGAATGAAAAATATAATAGCTTTCACCAATACATTAATAATTATATGAAATATTGAAATATAATGTACGTTTTACATTATAATTTAAAAAGCAATGTGTCATTACACATTAATATGATTTGAACACACACAAGGCTTTACACCTATATATTTGTCGGGTGAAATGTTTCTAATTAACGAAAACCCATCAGCAATTGGATGAATACCTACCAAAATATTACGCGACAATTTGTAAATACCTACACATTTCTCCATGTTTTCCGTCATTGGTTAATTGGAAAAATCTGATATAATTGTCTCGCATGGATAATTGGAAACACAACACTCAGTTCAAAAATTATTAAACAGTGCCACAGTGCGTTCATTTCCCAAACTGTCGCGTGTATCAGATGCAAAATACATATAAACTGTAATTATTTAAGCCTGAATTTATACTGAAGCCTTTTACATATTAATAGCAAAAACGAATACAATCATTCACAATTTTTTTTTTAAATATGCATCTGGGTTTTTGTTATAAACCAAAATACAACCTTATAATTAATTAAAATAAAACACTTATTTGTAGTATATCCGCGGTGACTTTTTATTGGACGCGAGCCGGCTTTCAAGAGCTTCCGCTCTCATCATCAGGCTGGCGATAAGAAAATCACTTTTCGCCAGCCTGATGATGAGAGCGGAAGCTCTTGAAAGCCGGCTCGCGTCCAATAAAAAGTCACCGTGGATATACTACAAATAAGTGTTTTATTTTAATTAATTCAACATGAATTTCCACCAAGTACCGTCGGTTGAAAATATCAACTTTAACAACCTTATACACCTTTCACAGTAAACTTAAAGCCTGTGTCATGAAAGGGGAGTTTGCCGGCACCTGGTATAGAACCACACACCTCTTGTGCATGAGGCTGAGACTCTAGCTCCAAGCTACTGACAAAGTCATATGAATCAAAACGAAACACTAAACGGCGAATATATACGTATTCACATATTTGAAACTCACATATCAAGTTATTTATTTAAATTATTATTGTTCAATATACAGCGTCTGTCTAAAAGTAATATAACAACAGTCGGACACATTGTTAATATAATAACCTTACTACTTTTCCGTCAAAGAGCACAGAGTGTAATTTAATTTTTAAAAAGGAGAGGCAGAATCAAAACGAAGGTATGTAGTTAGAAAAGTAGGTGACTTTTGTGTTAACTTTTAATATTCATTCGTATAAATCAAGGAACATAAGGTCTCTGGGGTAATAAGAATTCATTGAAAATAAGATGGAGGTATTTCAAGAATTTTCTCAAGCAACCATTAATTAAACACGACGATTTTACAATAAAGTCAGATAATATACTTCAACATTGGCATCTGTTGGAAAAAAAAGTTGTTCACTCCACCATACACATTTGTCTATCTACCTACACTCTCACGCCGTGTTTCTAATATTACTGCCAATTTTTCTTAACCTAATTGCTGGACAGTGGAAAAAATACAACATACTGTACCTAAGCTAAGAAAATGACAAACAACAAAAAAGAACTTGCAATATGAGGTAAAGTACCACACATTAATCTTACATATTGAAAACTAAAAAATTTAACAAATAAATAAAAACACGAATACATCAACGCCATTTTACTTTTCAAATCGAGTACACACGACTACTGCCCAATCAGAGCCACCTGACCTATGTCACACAATTTATTTATTAAATTAATATTGATGGGCACAAAGCTCGCTTCGGTGATACTACATTCAGTTTTAAACCATTTGAACTGCAAACATCTCTTGTAAATCACTTTCACCTCAGCTATTAATACCAAATCATCTTCATATGTCAATGCGTTCACCCGAGTTACATTCAATGCACATTAACATCTATCTCTTTCACAAGTCACATACAGTAGTCAATGAACAGGTTGAACAACCATGGAGACATGACACAACCTTGCGTCACTAGGTACTATAGTGAGAGCAAACCACCCCAAGGCATTGTTTACCCTCACGCAAAGCGAAACTCCTCATAAAGATACTGACTGCTCACCTAATACTCCGACAGCATGCACCGCAATCTTTCTTGATCCACACGGTTATAACGTGCAATCTCCGAGTCAACGAACGCTCAAAAAAGCTTTTGTTGTTTGCCCAAAAACTTCTCTACGTCCATTGGAAGAGAGAATATTTGATCAGTGAACCCTCTACCATTCAAAAAGTCTCCTTGTGTATCCCATATTTTACACTGAAGTTATTTTTTGTACCCTTTAAATCAAAATTTTACCATAGTTTCCCTATTGAATTCAGTAAGCTCATAGTCCGTGCTACGCATTAAATAATCGCGGTGTAAGAAGTTCATACTGGCTAATGTTCCTACAGTCATTTGTTGTCCATGAGTCATCCATAATAATAATAATAATTGTACGTTACAAAGAACACGTGACTAGCTGGTGCACTCGGCCCAACATCGTATGATTCTCATTCCCTTGAAGAATAACCGTTAAACGTTTCTTGTCCCGATCGCGTCCTCTTGCAGTCAGTTGAATTCGGACCATGGTGACGTAATTACCTCCCGCCTGGCTTCTTAGCCATGCCATAATGTTGGCGCGAAATCGTTCGTTTCAATTCAAAATTGTATATTGTATTTAATTATTTATATTGTATAAATATCTATCTGTCCGGTCCAGTTAATTAATA
Source organism: Athripsodes cinereus (assembly GCA_947579605.1). Classification (NCBI taxonomy): domain Eukaryota; kingdom Metazoa; phylum Arthropoda; class Insecta; order Trichoptera; family Leptoceridae; genus Athripsodes; species Athripsodes cinereus. The sequence goes on from OX388311.1 coordinate 18,356,794, forward strand.
ACTCATCTTACGAGTAAAGGTAGTGATAATTCAGTGAAAAGGACGTAACGATAATGTCGTCACGCAACGTGTATTTTTGTAAATTTCTCCGTAAAGTAAATTGGAAACAATGTTTATCAAAGAATAGTACAATATGTGGTCAAAGTGATAATACCGTATAAAATAAAGGAATGATTAATATTGCATTGCCATCAGCAGAAAAACTTCAATGTCTTATAATAATGATCACCATAATTAAGTTATTCGTGGAAATGCTATCCGATAATACTCTAAATCGTTGCATAAAACATATATGATTGTTTCGAGGATAACGCAACAAGTGCAATAAATCAACAGTTGGAATAATTATAGTTTGCACAGAATATACTACTTCGAGTAACAGGAACCTTCCCTGATAGAGGCTTCGTCCGTGGCAAAATAGAGAAAGGAATGTGGGACTATCAAAGTGATATATGACCACCTGTTCGCGATCCGTGGGAGTACCTTAATATCAACACCTGTAGTGGAAAGAGAAGGCTTTGCACAGTCATCTGGCTGTGATATTCTTATCTCATGCGGAATCCTTCGTTTCAAGGAGAGCAATTGACATCATGTGCTAGGAATCAGGAGTCCCTTGCGTTTGTCATCTTGCGTATAGAATATTTCAACCCAAGTGTAGCGACCCGTAGTTTCATTATAGGATAACCACTGTCTCGTTTGTACATGCGACCAATTGTAGTTGAAAATCTTGTAAGTACCAAAATAATATATTATGTATGTATTCCAAAGGCCTGATAACATATCTGAACAGACCAAAACCTTATGATTGTATATGTATAACTATCTAATCTATTTGTCTTTTTACATTGTCACTGTTACCTGTAACTGTTATCTCAATATAATTGAAGCATTGTTTATGTTGAATAGTAATGTCTGTTGGTTAACGTATTTTATAATGGAGTCGATAACAGAATTTCAAGTCAGAAATGTTCGGGATCTTCCATATGTAACAGTTTGCTAAAGTCATAAATTCTTTTGCGATAATTTGGATTGAATAATCCTTCATTATTCTTAAAGTAGTATTCGTATCTGAGTATGTAACCTCTAGTTTAATTCTCATTTCTAGTAATGGTGTTCCGTGGTTTTTTTATTATATAAACTAAAGCGAATGCTTGTGATAATTTATACTTACATATATCCACGGCTCCAATAAATAAATAATGTAACTTGCCAAGTAAATAAACTCACCATTGTAAAAGGTTGACAATGCTTATATTTAGATCTGTTCTCTGTACCATGTATATTAATATGTTTATGTAATTATGTATATTTCACAATGCCACTTTTATTTCAATATAATATGTCTGTTATAACCTCAAAATATGTTTTCGTATCTCATAATTATAGTAATTCCCCAATGATATACACAGCGTGTATTGATGACCAACAATAAAAGTACCATTAAATAGTTATTCCCGGTTCAATTCCGGAACAAGATTTACACATAAATGTTTGATTATCAATGACAAGCTCAGGTTTGAATCCTGATTGTAACTATATGGGATAAATGTCTAACAAGGAGTATCTATTATTGAAATGTGTACTATAATATAACCTGGAAATAAGTATCAATCTGAAATAATGTCTACTTGGAGAGTTAACCTATGTTGCTTAAGCCTGGATTAGTTAATCCACTGAGATAAATACTTAACTGAAGAATCACTATGGATTTCAATTGCTTAAATTACCTATATATATTCTGTAGTAATGATATGATGACCATAAGAAAATGATGAAACCGAAGGATAAAGAATTCTCTGAACTTTACGTAAGTATAATATGTATAATTGAAGTATGTAACTGTCACCCACACACAATGCATTCCTCTTGCACATACCAGTAGAATCATACCTAGACATGAACTTGAGCCAAAATATTAATCTGTTTTACTTGCAAATATAATTGTAACTTTCTCTATATAATATAATTAATTTTCTATGTGTTTCGCTTACGTACATTGCAAAATGTATGTAGCGAAGCTGGGGGTTACGAGCCAACTTATATACTTTTCTTATGTACAATTCATGTAAATTCATTTCTTTTAATATTTGATAATTTCTCTTTTGATAATTTTGTATTATGATATGATGCGATCGTCCTGGTGGGACGATAACGTACCAATTTGTGTGCTCGTCCGTGGATGTAGCAATGTGGGCGGACGTGTACGTAACAATTTGTGGGCTTTGTCCGAGATAATTACAGTTCGTATAACTGTAGACCCTAAAATTTTAAATGTATTGTGTGGTGAATATACCTAATCGTGAAGTTCAGAATTCTTGTCTTTATTGTGTAATAATGTGTATTGATATTAATTGAAAATGTAATGATTTTAATGTGTGTATGTATATGAAAACAATTTTAAAAATGAAACAGGAATCGTAAAGTAAATAATTTAAATGTCCGTATTTAAAAAATAAATGTATTGGTGTATAGCGCAAACGTTTGTCGCGAGTATTGTTATAATGTGGAGTAAAAAACCGATGCCGTATAGAAAGAATTGTATGGTGAAAATATTCTGTTGTAAATGTTTCGTATTAAGCGGTGAACAGAACATCGTGATTCGACCTACATAATATAATGAATATTATAATAGTGTGTATCTATAATACCGAACGCCGTAAGGATGGACATAATATTATACCGTAGTTGTGCGTCGCGAGAAACGAGCGGTGTGCGAAAGGTGGTATACATAACTATGCAGCGTATAGTATGTACCTATACGTCGCAAGAGAGAAGGAGACATCATACAACCTACCTCAACATTGTAATAGAAATATTCACGCGCGAAACGGGAACTCCAAAATACTGGTAAAATGTATAGTTGAAAATAATAATATTGGAATGAAACGAAATAATGTACCTACCTATGCTGTGGTATGTATAGTGAACCATTTCGTACAAGGAACTTTGTTTTACCGATAAACAGAATTTCGTTGTAATGTTATTTTAATAGTAAATTCATTTTCAAACGATGAGAGTAAAAATCGAAGTTAAATATTAGATTGAATTAAATTGTTGAAACAATAAAATGTTGTATTTGGAATAAATATCTTTATTGAACTCTTGGAGAAATAATATTAAACGAGCGTTGTTGTGTAAAATTATGCGTAGTAGAGTTTTGATAAGAATATATATATGCGTACGTAGTGATGTGACGAAATAATAATGATGAATAATATTAGATAAATATTTTTTGTTTTGAGAAAATTAAAGTTAAAAAATAAATCGAAATGAATAATGTTAAACCTTCACGACCGTTCACGAAATTTGAAATATAAATACACTTAACCTTTAGTGAAACATGACCGAATTTGTTAACCCTTTGTGAATAGTAATTGAATTTTTTTTAATGTCAAGTTGTGAACTGTAACTGAATTTTTGAATTTAGTTAAGAAACAGTTAACCCTTTGATGACCATCGTTGAAAATTTTGACATTAACGTAAATAGTGGAATGATGTTTTGTAAATTTTTTTTTGGGAAATTAAATGAGTAACCATGTAACGATGTAGAATTTTTGCTGTTGAATATTAACCCTTCGTGTTCGGAATTTGTTATCTTTTGTGAAGTAATTAATTTTCTTGAAATGTAATAATGTGACTTTTGCGGCTTATTACCATCGTGAAATATTGAAGTAACCAATGCCTTGTTTAATTGAGAACTGAGTCCGATTAGTGAATTATTCCGTTAAGGTAAACTAACGAACGCTCTTTGATAAAAAAATGAGTTATGTTTATGTAATATGTAAAGCCGTGATAGGAGAGATGTGTTTAAATACTTTTTGTGACCTTTTTGTGTAATCAATATAGAGACGATGTTATCTGGATGTGTGAAAGATAAATCGTAATGCTCTTTTTGATGAATGTAGACAATGTGATTGCTAATCGTTCATGCCTATTATTTTGAAGTTTGAGTTTATATGACGTTTAATTCCGCGTAGGACACGTAGTAATCTCTTATGAATTGTAATTGGAAATGTTTGGATGTAGTATATCCTTGTTGAATTAAATAATTTTGTGACTTTGTGTAAAAGTTGTTTATGTTGCTTGAATACATTGGAAAATGTGATAGAACATTTTGACATTGAACGGAATGGCTTATGAAGGACACAGAATAAAACCTGTAGTGGAATGTTGGCTGCAGATATTCAATGGGATAATTTTAATTAATTGTATGTTAGTGAATAAAGATGATGTATGAATCTGTTTATGAAAGGTGAGCCCTGAATGAAGAAGTTAATGTTGAATTTGAATAATGATGTATGTAAAGAATTTATTGAACTTGTAACTTGTATATTGTGTAGCAAAGATCGAAAGTTGTTCAATGTATTTGTCATGTATTAAGCCTGTGTGAGGGTAGCTCCCTCTGAGATTATCTCTATGTGAGAAATCTGTCTCTGTGTGAGAATTGTGACTATGTAATATGCGTAGAAGGATTTGACGCCAATAATGAATATCGGTTACTGTAAATGTGATTGCAGTTTTCGTGATGTACCATTATGTCATGTCTGCGTGTAAATTGTTTTTCTAATATGTATATGTCCTTATTATGTCTATGATTTCTTTCTGTGCTTTGCCAATATCTTTGTATGGTACATGGTACATGAAATCACTTGTATATGAGTGCTATTAAGCTTAATGGGTTAAATGAAGCGTAAATGTGGTATCTCTAATTCCATCTATACGAAATTGTTTATGTGTATTTAAATTCCTTTATGTTACTTTTCCCTTGCCGGATACATGTAACTGGAATCGAGAATGATGTAAACCAACTTCTTAAGTATGTAACTTTTGTTTTATATGTTTGTCATGTTTAAAATATTAACTTGTCGTCGATCGTGGTAAATGAATCCATCAATGTAACGTACGTATGTTGATAAATTATTGAAGAGAATAATGTTATCGCCAATGTAAAACGAACCGTATATTGAAACGTAATACAGATCCTGAGTTTCTTATAAAATTGTATTGTAAAATGTTTAAAGTTGTTGTTTTCATAACCTGTGTTTTTCATATACATGCACATATGCACATGTCTAACTATATATATGTACTCATCTCTATATACTATTATATTGTTATGATTGTAGCTCTCAAACTTTTGTTAGGAGCCCCGTACTAAAACAACCAATGTGAATTTTGTGTTATTATTAAAAAGTGTAAGTCAAAATATGAAAACAGTTCGCATCATTTTTGACTATGGGCAATTTACCGCGAGTGCTTAATAATAATAATTGAATGGGCTGTAGGATGTAAGAAACATTGTAATAGTATATAAGCCACCATTTGGAATTGTTTGTATGTACTTGGTTGTGTACCTATATAACTTTTTATGTATCCAGTGGTTCTCAACTTCTTTTAACCAGTGGTACTCAACTTTTTCATGTAACCAGTGGTTCTCAACAATTTTTTGTAATGGTTCTCAACTTTTTTTTTGTATAATTGGGGAACTTGAAAATTTGTCGCTTCTCTTCAAATTTTCAAGAGGGGCCGAAAGGGAGAATGCTACGCATTAAATAATCGCGGTGTAAGAAGTTCATACTGGCTAATGTTCCTACAGTCATTTGTTGTCCATGAGTCATCCATAATAATAATAATAATTGTACGTTACAAAGAACACGTGACTAGCTGGTGCACTCGGCCCAACATCGTATGATTCTCATTCCCTTGAAGAATAACCGTTAAACGTTTCTTGTCCCGATCGCGTCCTCTTGCAGTCAGTTGAATTCGGACCATGGTGACGTAATTACCTCCCGCCTGGCTTCTTAGCCATGCCATAATGTTGGCGCGAAATCGTTCGTTTCAATTCAAAATTGTATATTGTATTTAATTATTTATATTGTATAAATATCTATCTGTCCGGTCCAGTTAATTAATAACTCATCTTACGAGTAAAGGTAGTGATAATTCAGTGAAAAGGACGTAACGATAATGTCGTCACGCAACGTGTATTTTTGTAAATTTCTCCGTAAAGTAAATTGGAAACAATGTTTATCAAAGAATAGTACAATATGTGGTCAAAGTGATAATACCGTATAAAATAAAGGAATGATTAATATTGCATTGCCATCAGCAGAAAAACTTCAATGTCTTATAATAATGATCACCATAATTAAGTTATTCGTGGAAATGCTATCCGATAATACTCTAAATCGTTGCATAAAACATATATGATTGTTTCGAGGATAACGCAACAAGTGCAATAAATCAACAGTTGGAATAATTATAGTTTGCACAGAATATACTACTTCGAGTAACAGGAACCTTCCCTGATAGAGGCTTCGTCCGTGGCAAAATAGAGAAAGGAATGTGGAACTATCAAAGTGATATATGACCACCTGTTCGCGATCCGTGGGAGTACCTTAATATCAACACCTGTAGTGGAAAGAGAAGGCTTTGCACAGTCATCTGGCTGTGATATTCTTATCTCATGCGGAATCCTTCGTTTCAAGGAGAGCAATTGACATCATGTGCTAGGAATCAGGAGTCCCTTGCGTTTGTCATCTTGCGTATAGAATATTTCAACCCAAGTGTAGCGACCCGTAGTTTCATTATAGGATAACCACTGTCTCGTTTGTACATGCGACCAATTGTAGTTGAAAATCTTGTAAGTACCAAAATAATATATTATGTATGTATTCCAAAGGCCTGATAACATATCTGAACAGACCAAAACCTTATGATTGTATATGTATAACTATCTAATCTATTTGTCTTTTTACATTGTCACTGTTACCTGTAACTGTTATCTCAATATAATTGAAGCATTGTTTATGTTGAATAGTAATGTCTGTTGGTTAACGTATTTTATAATGGAGTCGATAACAGAATTTCAAGTCAGAAATGTTCGGGATCTTCCATATGTAACAGTTTGCTAAAGTCATAAATTCTTTTGCGATAATTTGGATTGAATAATCCTTCATTATTCTTAAAGTAGTATTCGTATCTGAGTATGTAACCTCTAGTTTAATTCTCATTTCTAGTAATGGTGTTCCGTGGTTTTTTTATTATATAAACTAAAGCGAATGCTTGTGATAATTTATACTTACATATATCCACGGCTCCAATAAATAAATAATGTAACTTGCCAAGTAAATAAACTCACCATTGTAAAAGGTTGACAATGCTTATATTTAGATCTGTTCTCTGTACCATGTATATTAATATGTTTATGTAATTATGTATATTTCACAATGCCACTTTTATTTCAATATAATATGTCTGTTATAACCTCAAAATATGTTTTCGTATCTCATAATTATAGTAATTCCCCAATGATATACACAGCGTGTATTGATGACCAACAATAAAAGTACCATTAAATAGTTATTCCCGGTTCAATTCCGGAACAAGATTTACACATAAATGTTTGATTATCAATGACAAGCTCAGGTTTGAATCCTGATTGTAACTATATGGGATAAATGTCTAACAAGGAGTATCTATTATTGAAATGTGTACTATAATATAACCTGGAAATAAGTATCAATCTGAAATAATGTCTACTTGGAGAGTTAACCTATGTTGCTTAAGCCTGGATTAGTTAATCCACTGAGATAAATACTTAACTGAAGAATCACTATGGATTTCAATTGCTTAAATTACCTATATATATTCTGTAGTAATGATATGATGACCATAAGAAAATGATGAAACCGAAGGATAAAGAATTCTCTGAACTTTACGTAAGTATAATATGTATAATTGAAGTATGTAACTGTCACCCACACACAATGCATTCCTCTTGCACATACCAGTAGAATCATACCTAGACATGAACTTGAGCCAAAATATTAATCTGTTTTACTTGCAAATATAATTGTAACTTTCTCTATATAATATAATTAATTTTCTATGTGTTTCGCTTACGTACATTGCAAAATGTATGTAGCGAAGCTGGGGGTTACGAGCCAACTTATATACTTTTCTTATGTACAATTCATGTAAATTCATTTCTTTTAATATTTGATAATTTCTCTTTTGATAATTTTGTATTATGATATGATGCGATCGTCCTGGTGGGACGATAACGTACCAATTTGTGTGCTCGTCCGTGGATGTAGCAATGTGGGCGGACGTGTACGTAACATCCGATAACTTTCGCACTAAAGTCAAGAGCTTTTTCCTTTGTACAAGAGACAGAGATTGCTTTCCCCTAGTCTTCTGAAGTAACACTCTCCTTCCATCAAATATAATCCGGGTTAATTGGAAGACATCGCATTTTAGCGATAGCGCCCTCTGTACATTGAATTGTACAACTGTTATTTTTATGACACTATTTTATTATGTAATATTGAAACCAATGTACAGTGAAGAATAAAATAAATAAATAAATAAAAAGTTCCAGGCACCACAAAAGAGTCCTTAGTCCAACAGACTGATTAATTTAGTGGAAATACTATCATATTCAACAGCTTTGCCAAACTTGGCTTTCTTCAAGGCATTCATAATCTCAGGCATACATGTCTTATACTACCACATAGCTAAATTATATATACATACCTATAAGCAAGAATCACACTTTATAAAATGTAAAATAAATAAAAACAGCAAAACAACAAACGCATGAACCTCGTGTAACATTTTGAGGCTTCAGTATTTACTTGATAATCATTTTTAAATAGCTACTCACAATGTTAAATTACCTCCAGGGAAACGTTTCAACAAATATAGGTACACACTCATACGATTCACGAAAAGTAAATAATTTTTGTTTAAAGCTTTTTTATGTAACAGCTTTGTTAATTTAAAATTATATGATTTAGTTTAACGTTTGTTTAAGTGAACAAATTATGTAAATAGTACAACAGCCATAATAAAATTTACATATTGTGTTCTAATTTCTTTGTAAATGAATCCATTCGTGGTGTTGTCATAAACAGAATAGTTTCTTATCTTTATTCGAAGAGGGTATAAAATGAGATGTCCGAATTTCTAATGGAATTCCCGATAGGTTTCAATTTGTTTATGGCGTATGATTTTGTAGAAATATATAACATATAAATCGTATTTTTTTTTTTAAATTTAGTTAGAATATGATAGAAAATGTCACCAGGAAAAAAATGTTGTAGTCAGAAACTACAGGAAGATACAAAATTGTTATCACCAATCCATAGAAATTCACAACACGAATATAAAATACTTTTATTTTGTGATGACAAAAATATTTGCAATTTATTTTATTTATTTGACCCAGCAGAACACTACAGACAATATATATATGTTTAATTTAAATTTATAAATAATTAAAAACACTGTTATATTTTCACTATATTTATTTAAACTCTAACGTGATTTTATTTCGCATAAAAACAGTTTTGGCACAATTGATAAAACACAGTAAATAAATTATACAGTATAAAGTTTACAACGCAATGTTCTATATACAAGTGTTCACAAATTATTATTTTTACTTGTATCAGAGCTCATTCAAAAAAAAATATAAAGAGTTGATATTTTTCAACCGACGGTACTTGGTGGAAATTCACGTTGAATTAATTATAAATAAAACACTTATCTAAAGTATATCCACAGTGACGTCACTGTGGATATACTTTAAATAAGTGTTTTATTTATAATTATATAAAAATATAATAATAAAAATGTAAGAGAAAAGTATAAAATAAAGAAAATACAATTATAATAGCGAGTGTAAGCGCCTATATGATAAAAATTAAAGAATTAATTAAAAATATTAAAAATATTTTAAGAATACAAAATATAAACTACATATCTTTATAATTTAAAGATCAACATACCTGTCCGATTTTCATATCATTGCTTAAAAATACCGCCGTCAACCAGTTAGTAACATTTTCAGCGGCACTATAGCGCTGATTACCTACATCTCTACCAATGAAGAATTCTAGTACGTAACAATAGGTAACCTAAAAACATGGTTTATAAGAATATTGCAGTAGTTAAAAATACCTTGCAAGAATTATCCCCTTCAAGGGATATGATTGTTGTTATTTTAGAGAGGGTTTTGTCTGAGGGAGCCCTCCCTTCAAGGTTAAAACGTTATGTTGAGTCAACTCTAACATCAAGAGAAAAGTATTGGAAAACACTTAATGTGCTTAAAACAATTGTCGAATAATTATGGGAATTGGCAAGGAACATAAATGATTTAATGCATGAAAATGATATTTTCATCAGAAACGCGTCTTGAATAATACATAGAATATGAAACACTAATATCTCATGTACCTACAGTTCCATAAGTCAACAAGTAGAAATGTCTTATATTCGATAAACCGCCATTTTTGTAATTTATATAAAATTTAATAAAACACAACTGAAAGAGAAATATCTTTAATAGTTTGGTTCATTGAGATCAATTTACCGGGTACAAAAACAATGAACATACATAGTCCCAAATTTTCCTGTCAGCACAGATATAAAATTATTTTATGATTTGAATGTTTATGTTGATATTTATAACATAACATACAATGACTTTATTGCCAGATTTTTTTTTCCTCCTGAGATCCCCTTGGCCAAAAGCTGTTATGGTCTCAGCAGGATGACATTTTTAAAGATGATAATAATAACGGGTGTAAGTTAACGAACTGATACAGAAAAATGAGGCGGATTGCCGAACTCATGAGTCTTAAAACGAAGTTTCACACGAAAAATATATTCAGTCGCGTCACAGAAATGAATCGAGGTTAATGGAAATATATATAATTGAATGTACGAAGGTTTTACACAAAATTGTGCGTGTTGTGGAAAGGATCATCATTATATTTTATCATGTAATCAATATATATATACCTGATACTCAATCAGAGTAGGCAAGTAGTGAAAAACGATTGTGTTGAAATTGTTTACATAAACACCCCATCAAGAAATGTACATCAAAAACGCTCGTAAATTATACAAAATAACTATCATTCATTATAACATTATAAAAAGGAAAAGAAATCGAAAAATTTAGCATCAACTAGCAACGAAAATCAATCAGATTATAATTGCAGTAGCTTGAGTCTTCATTCATCCCAATAGGCATAATGTGCATACGATAAGTGTGTCAACATACGTAAATGTACAACTTTTAAAGAACACCTTGTTAAAGTAAATGTTACAACAGTGACTAAATATATAGCACAAAGGAACACGATATGATACAGTGATACGATATAAGGCACGGCGTATCACATGTGAAGATGTGTGCATAATACACGACGTGCAAAAACGGAAAAGACGTTAAAAAGGTTCCATCGATACATTATGTTCCGGCTCGGAGACTTTCATAAAATATTCAGGATGTTGAGTCGATTCTTCCAAAAGCGTTTCAACTTTTGTCACGCTCTACTCTTAAACTTTTATGTAACCTTAATTTTACTGAATGACAAAACTTTTTTAATGCAGATGACACGGAAATCACTGATTAGTGGTAGGTAAGTAGTATCTACTCAATAAGGGAGGGTAAAGAAGTTGGTTTGTCTGTCACATTTAGTGAGTGTGATGATACTTTTTAAAACAAAAAGAAGGGGATTTCTTCTAACACTAGAAACTGGTAATTAGTAAAAATATCTCAAATTAATAACAAAATATTTTAGTATTTATATATCCATTGTTATGTCATTGTTGTCTTTGTATTTTTTTAAATTTATGTAAACATGTAAAAGGCTTCTTGCCGTATATATTTCTATAAATAAATAAATAAATAAAATATGGTTCTGATTTAAACAAAAAATAACATACAGAAAAATAAGAATACCTTGACAAAAATATTTGTTTATGTCAATGCTATATTCATACTAATTAAAAGTTTGTTGTTGAGTAAAATTAAATATTCACAAACTGGTTTTTCAAAATATCAAAAGAGATTTATTATGTACTGCGACAAATGTGATCTACATACTTTCCATTTAGTGCATATAAAATGCAAAACTACTCAGCAAAGTTTGGTGTACAAATTAAAAAGTACAAGTATGATTCACAGTAACATCCGCAGACAAATAAAATAATTTTATCGCATAAAGCGGAAAGCGTGTTTCCAACAAATGTAAAAAATTGCTAAAGCTTAAACGTAAATTTGTCACGGGTAAGATTGCACAACTTAATAATATTTATAGTTAAACTGGTGCAAAATAACCATCTAGTGAACGTTGTAGTAATGAAACGCCATCTCTTCTATACAACAGCTCCGTACCGTATCTTCCCATCTTACTTCTTAAATAACACTCATAAATCTTCATGAAAGTGGCGCACCTTGCAAAATAATAATAATATGTACAAGAAAGACTCACAGGAATTTTTTAGTGCAGTCTGTGCAGTGTTAGATGGAACGGTGAAATACAAAGTTCGCTCGCAATAGGTAACTAATGCACTGTACTCTCTCTAGTTGGATGCTGATCCACTAGGGACGCGCATCTCAACTAATAATATCAGTCAATTAAGATTAACTTGTGCTTAAATTTGAATAGTACATTGAACTAGGTTGTATTCCCTTCTCCCTTCCTTCCCTTTCCTATAATTATTTTTTTAAATATTGTGCTGTTAAATTGTTCATAGTTTAGATACTTTAATTGGCGATATACTCAAAAATAATTAACTGTATTAGGTATTGTATTATTCGTTGTTAAAGAGTGTAGTGTTGTGTATATTGAAATAAATAAATAAAATAATAAAATTACAAATTGAAGGGTTGACTTATAAAAACCTTATATTATTAAAATTTGACTAGGTACACAAATATCATACTAGATAGATGAAACAACAGAATTAAACAGCCAATGACTTATAAGACAAAATATGGGTGTATATAGATAGCATCCCTGATATACAATACACTCTCAGAAATATTAAAGTTAACAAGTCTGAACAACTTTAAGAAAGTTGGAAGATTGTGACATGTGGTGCTCGTATGGCATCTTTATAACATGTAAAAAATAATTTAAATCTTTTTACTAACTTTGTTTGAACAATTAACCATTATGAGGTTGCATATGTATTCTAAACACACGAAACTGTTATTAAAAAAGACAACGATACCTTATTTGTAAGTATCCTGTCGGTACTTGAACCCGCAACCCACCCTTATGGCGAAGTGTGCTATGTACATAAGCTGCCAGGAAACATACCGAACCACAATGACCGTTTCACGTGTAGGTATTGTTCTAGCGTGCCTAGCATTATATACTCATGCTAGAACGGCGTGTTCCAGATGGGGTAGGTATAAAGAATGAAACTATCCTTACATACCTCTTTCGCTTCCTCCACATTCATTCAGTTGCCTACTTTCACCTATCCTGATCAACACCTCTTCGTTTTCGTCATGTTCTGGCCCATGGATTAGCAGTATGCGTCGGTAGCACCATATTTTCGTCATGTTCTGGCCCATGGATTAGCAGTATGCGTCGGTAGCACCATATTTTCGTCATGTTCTGGCCCATGGATTAGCAGTATGCGTCGGTAGCACCATATTTTCGTCATGTTCTGGCCCATGGATTAGCAGTATGCGTCGGTAGCACCATATTTTCGTCATGTTCTGGCCCATGGATTAGCAGTATGCGTCGGTAGCACCATATTTTCGTCATGTTCTGGCCCATGGATTAGCAGTATGCGTCGGTAGCACCATATTTCGAAGGTCGTCCGCTTTCACTCTTGCTAATGTCAACGTCTTGCTAATATTTAGCAGAATTTTCTAAACAAAAACTTCAGTTAAGTTTTTCCTAACGTTAAAGTCAATATTTGGGGATTCCAAGATTTCAGATTTTTTATAAATAATATTCTTATCTGGTGTATCCTGCTCAGAATTTGAGATTTGATGGTGCGTCCTGATTTATTCTGCAGCCCAAATACACGCATTCTCTTACTTGCATCATACTCCATTTATGTCAATGTTCTAGGTCGTCTCATCTTTTCCAACGACCATATATTTTGTGTGGATCAATGATAGCAATGGATCGAAATGCACCGTTCATTCTACCACCGACAACTTTTTTCTTCCGATGTCCCTATCGCATCTTCCCCCCTCGCAAACAGACTTCCCAAATAAACATACTCACTCCTAAAGCCGCTCATAAAATGATAAAATAGGTAATTAATATAATCTACTAAATCGACTTTTATTTCTATGTAAATTTGATTGTAATCAATGCACAGTAAAGAATAAATAAATAAATAAATAATATTGACAAAGTTTTTTAAATCCAATCAAAATAAATATGTGGGCGCTCATTTCTATTGTATCGAATCGATATTCAACTGCCAAACCCAATAACCGATATTACAATTTTCTCGTTATAGGTAGGTACCGCCCGGTTAATGGCAATAAAACATAAGCCATGAAATTGAGGAAGGTACAGCTGAAACAGTAGACACAGTAAATATACTTAATTAAAGGAGACTCCTGAATAAATATTGTATTTCCAAATAAATTATACAGATAGCTTAAGCGTAATAAAATTAACGCAATACTTTAACAATAGACACGCTATGAAATATATATTGAATCAAAGAAAACATGCACATAACTATCTAACAAACCCAAGTACACCCTTAACACTAAATATATCAAATACAGGCTTTGAAACATGGAACATAATTTCGGATGTCCAAGACTACACCATTAGACAAACAGCCACCTTAAATAATGAACCTGATTTATAATGAAGATAAATGAATAGTAAAGGTGGAAGATGATTTTAATTGTAAGATTGTAAACCGTGTACATAAAGTTAAGAAAAGATATCTTATTATTATGTTGCCTAATACAAGTACTATTTATATATTTTAGTCATAGATCAAGAATTAGAAACCCTAATTTAAAACTAACAACTTGCATAGTAAGAGATAAATGAATGAAAAATATAAGAAGAGAAGCAGGAATAATTTAAAGAACTGAAGAAGGTAATCGCTGTGAAACTAAAGGTGTGAGATATGAAGTAATGAAAAATTCATACACTTCATTCTCCTCTTGTAAAAACTTCTTTAGACGCCTACCTGTACTTACGTTATACTGTATTATGTAGATAACAAATCTCATAAGAATAATCCTTTATTTTCAACAAAGGCTTCGCAAGTAAAAACAAATTAGAAAGAAAAGAATAAGTTTACTAAACTTTTACACTATATGAGAACAAAAATATGAAAATCACAATAAGCCATATTAAAATATTTAATGAATCAAAATACATAAACTATTTATACATGTATCAGTAAGTATAATTTATAATGAAATCAAATTGAGTTACATATTTATATTATTTCAAATATAGATAAACACATTATAAGAATGCACTAAATTAATCTAACTATGCACGCCAAAATAAAAGAACATCAATTACCTATATAATTAACATTTGCCGACATCCCTAAGACGAAAGGCTATCAGACCCGTTTCATTACCATAACAACATATACATTTTGACTGATGTCGTTGAGTCGACTCTTTTCTACGGTGTCACCTGACATTATACACACACTGAAATCAAGAAAGCAATTTTCTGGACAATGGGTTAGTTGGAAGATATTGCGCTTCAGCAATAAACTCGACCATTGCACAAAATTATGTATTCTATTGTTATGTTACCATGTTTTTTTTTTCTTTGTATACTAATTTTGTGCAATAAAGATTATTATTATTATTAATTATCTGCTTACATAATAAATTACTGTGATTTCATAATGCATGTTATTTCTACTACACGACTGAGGGAGATAAACTATTCATTAAAACTTTGTTAGGATTTAATTATTGGTGTACATGTTCTGAGCAAAGTCACGAAAGCCGCGAATATTCTCTTAGGTGTAAGATAACAGTTATTGCAGTGTAAGGAATATCCACCCACAGCTGGGACTGAGTCTCTGCTTTATAGAAAGATGTATAAACTGAGACATGGAAGATAAGAATGACAGTGATAAAATTTAGACGGAACCTTCATAACAAGTATACTGAAGGATTTTACTAACGACTTTCTGTCTCACTTATTTCACAGTTACACTCCTAGAAAATAGCTTCAGGCTGGGATCGCGTTTTAAAGTGCAATACAATAAAGATGTTCAAGATATGTAAGTATACGTGTGATTGTTTATTAATGACAAGATGCAACGACCATTGCGACTTGATCTCTAAGTATGTTAAGGTGTTGTAAAAAAATTGCAGCAAATAATGACGATACTCAGAGGTTACCCACACACCCTTGTGGCCTAATTAATGGTTAGAGGTTAGAGGGAGAAATGGTTATAATAACACAGAGGTGTTAGATTCGATTCCTAGTAAAAGAGGCTGGCTGGACGAAGTTGCAATACAGCGAAGAGTGCAGGTCACTCGCTCTGAAGAGATTGATATAAGAGACGCATAATAGAGGTAAGTGGAAATGGTAAACGTTAGCATAGTATAAAGCGCGTAAGTCGTTCTAAGCCAAAACACCTAATACTATCCTATCTATCCTGCCAGTGATAAATATCTTGCGATTGAACCATCCCTATCGTAATATATATCATATAAACACTTTCGTACTACTACTACTACTACTACTATACCATCACGGCATATCCCACAAGTGGGGTAGCCAGCAGACCAGCTGCATATAAAACATGCAAGCTGTCTTCTCGTCTTAAACACTTTCGTATGTGAGAAAATTACAGTTTTTGTGGTTTCCCCAATATCTTCAAAAGGCAAACGCTGGAGATGTGTTTCTTAAAATCCGCCCACAACAGTACTCAATTTTAATCGTTTGTCACCACTGTCTTACCACCACTCTTGTAATGCTATCCAATAACATATTATTATATTCATCACCAACATGTAATATCTTAACTTTACCCAAGCTTGATGAGAGCGAAAGTTCTTAAAGGTCAGCTCGCGACCAATAAAGTCATAGCGGAAGTGCTAAACAAGTGTTTTATTTATAATTATATAAAAAAAAAACTTTGATTTGATCAACCTAATATTTATTTATTTCTATCATCAATAGCTTTTAGCCTTTTACATTAGTAAGGTTTAAACATATTTTTACAATACAACACATTAAAAGCAAACAAAAAAATAAAAGATTTAATTAATAAAAAACTTAATTATTAATCAATAAAACATTTAAAATTTTGGCGCATTAAAATATTTAACCAATATCAACTTCAAACAAACATAATACAAGTGTAAAGGCTGTGTGAATTGTCTGTACATGTTAAAAATGTTAAAAATGTTTTATGGGGATACATTAGGGTGTCCCTTATTTGGTCGAAAAATTTTTTTTTTTAGTTATTGAAACGCATACCCCCCAATTGTGTTTATTAGTCTATTACTTACCCAAATATAGAATTTAAGCTTTCTACGTTGATTGGAACCCGTGCCGACAGAGCCTCAAAGTTTTAGAAAAAAGCTGCTGAAAGCGTCTTTTAAATTTAGCTGTAGATCATCATTTAATACCACTATGTTAGCTGAATATTGATGAAAACACAAATTTATATGGAGCTTTTCTTATAATTATTAAAAAAAGTTACAATATTGATATTAAATAATTTGGATTATATACTCTAAAAAGTCTCTTTTTTACAGTCTAGGTACATTTTACTATGTTCATGAAAACAACGTCATAAGAACTGATTCTATTCTTCGTCTGCGGTTATCAAACCATGAAAGCTTTGGATTAGTTTAACAGCTCTTTCAGCTGTGTCATTCACCGCTTTTAAGCTAGAAATCTTTTTTTTAAGCTTCCACAAATGCTACGATTTCTTTATACGAAGATACACCTTCTTGAAGGAAACTGCTGTCAAGTTTTAGTTGTGAAAAAAAATCTTTGCTCTTGACGGATACAAAATAACTCAAAAATTTTCCTATAAAAACATTAAGGCTGCTTGTAGAATACTTAAAAAGAACGTGGTAGGTATACCATATTAAAAAAATTAGCACTACTACCAAACATATAGAGAGCCAGATATCTGATCTTCGATCGTTCATATCTCTTACAGAAATCACCAAAGTTTTCTTTTTTTGTAAATTTTCTACAGTGGTCCCTTTGGTCTGCTCATCAATTTCATCATAAAAATTAAAAGGATGGCTATTTCTTTTGACAAATATCACAAAAGGTCGACTGAAATTAGCTTGTCGATTCTTTTGTTACCATTTAATGTTTTTAAAAAACACAAGTCTTGATTTGGCGCTTTCACCACCAAACAGCATTCAAGCAAGGACTTTACATGAACTAACACAATAAATAAACAAACATCTAGTAAAGTTTCTTTGTCCTTAGCGCCCATTTTAAACTGAGACTGCAATAAACATATTTTTGAAGACTAAATAGCTCTTGCCATCCATCGTGCTTGATGCATTGCGCCAGTAGATCTGATTTTTAAATTATGTGGATACCAGAGGCTTTCTTAGGCGTCACAAAGCTGTGTAAAGCAGCAGGTGCCAACAAGGTCTCTGAAACCATACGCTTTAATCTCTTTTTCTCTTCTGCTAGTTTTTTCAGCCTTGTTTTTTTTCAATTTCAGCCATTTTTTTGTCAACACCCGCTAAGCATCCTGTATGTCTTGGTTGTCTTTGCTTTTACAATAATTTATTATCTTCTTTGATTTTTAATCTTTTGAAAGCATCGGCGAATACAATATCGCGTAAATTATCCAATTCAAGTGGAAATTCTCCTCACGGTGCCTATGAAAATCCTGAATCTTGTTGCTATTTTTTGGCAGCTCTTTCCAGACCTAATAAAAATCCCCTGACCTCTTAACACGATTCTTAACAGCTCTATTAGGTATTCTAGCCTTTTTCCAGAATGTAATGCACACGCGAATGACTAGATTTTTGCTTTCACTAACATTCAACTTAATATCGCGTATGTCGAAAGACGGAACTGCGAAAACTTGACTATTGGACTGTAATTTTGCACCTGTCATCTATTTATTTATCTTCACCATCCAAGAAAATACTTTTTATATTGCTTCTTAGTTCTACTGACATCTTTGAAACATAAAAAATCCGCGATAATTACCAAAAAAGCCGAGACTGAGTGACAGCAACAACGGGCACTCACCGCCCCTGTGAGTTTTTGTATGAAACTTGTATGAAGATGTTTCCGTGCAAGTCGGCACGGGTTGCACTGTTCCGAATAAGATAAAAATTGGTTTTTGAGTGTTTTAGGACCAAATGAACAAAATAATAGCCTATGCGTTGTAAAATTAAAACTTTGAAAAATAAGGGACACCCTAATATACAATACATACTATGCTGCATAAACGCTACAAAAATATAAATTAATATCTAGGCACATTTATAAGACATACAACATGTAAATATATTATAATAATTTTATGTTGAAGATGTTGAAAATCGACAATAAAAGTTTAACATATGACATTTTAAATTTATCCATCACTATCTTATATTTTAAAGCGTTGATTCCCAAAGTGGTCCAGGTGGACCCCCAGGGGTCTACATTGGCGTGACAAAAAAATGGGGGTCCACGATCCACGAATCCATAGTAAGTTAGATCAAATCTTCATATTTTTTCGAGTTTTGGAAATATGTTCAAAAGGAATAAAAAACCTTAGAATGTGATGTAGGGCTAATATGTATAACACGCATTTAAGAGTTTCGTCTAATATAATATAAATACAAATGAATTGGACCAAAATATCGTACTGCAACCCGTAAAATGAGTTTAGTTCGTAAATAAACAACCTTCCAAGATTATCTCAAACGTCGAACCCTAAACAGCCTGGCGCCCTTGACCTACAAACTGAACGAGCATGTAGCGGAAGCACGAAAAAAAGCACTACACCGCGTTATCACTAATCTCCAGGGTGCTATACTACTCCTCTTTATGATAAGGAGCTATAGACGCAGAAAATAAGACAATCCTTCAATAAATACAATAAGTATACCCTACACTCCACCTACACTGTGTAAAAAAGCACATTCGATATATTTCGTTATCCCAAGATTTCTCAATAATGTAATAAGAAATGTACACCTTAATATGAACTTATATTATATTTACCAAAACACAAATATTTTCGGTAGCCTGCATCACGAAATTGAATTATAAATTTCAATTAAATGTAGGCAAAAATGCAAAACTTCTTATTGCAAAGAAGAACCTATGTTTATCTTCCTGACTATAACTAAAACCGACTTTCAATTTGTTCAATATATTTTCTCAAAGTGTAATAAAAATGCTTAATGAATACTGAGCGGTATGGAAAAGTTTGTGCAACAGATTAATAAAAGATTACCGACTAACAAACACAACACTCCCTTCGTTTTTAATTTTCTTTGAACCACTCCAAGCTTTTACGACTAAAGGTCGCATAAATTTTTGATACGCTCGCAACGCTTTAGGTAGGTATATAATGAATGCTTAAGCTCACCCTGCTCGATACCCGATATTATTTACGGCAAATTCATTATGTAAAATTTAAAAATTCATAATGTTATTCCATTTGTCCGAATGATACTTGATCTACACCAAATTAATTTACAACATTTCAGTAATGTAATTACTCTATCGTTAAAATCGTGCGACTGAAAAATTAATCAATTTCTGAATTATTACTTGAAAATTGAATGCGGACGTGAAAGATGATGATAATAATAATACCTAAAATTACTCCCACATCCAGAACAGAAACTAGGTCGATATTGATGAATCGAGTTCGGGTGGGTACATACATAAGTATAATATTATAAGTACGTAAATAACATATATTCGGGGAAATTCTCTAACATGAATCAAATCTCAGAGATATGGAGGGATGTGGATGTCCTCACAAAGAAAATTACAAAATCATGATGACCTTCTTTTTCAGAAATATTAAATAAAATAATCTTTATTCGTCGTGGCGTGTAGGTGTAGGTAATTTATCGGTTCGTCGCTTCGTATTCGTTAATCACAATCCAACCTCGTTGCTTTCACTTAGAATTACCTACCAACAACGGGCGAGCATTACTAATCTAAAATAGATTATATTAGGCGAGTACGTACACCCACAACCACAACACTGACAAATCGTTTATTAAATTCACTGCACAATGGTAAAACACGTCAGTGTTGGGAATGAATCGTTTTACAGACAGATGAACATTCCATTTTCATGTTTAACAAAGGAAAATTTTTGGAAATCGTTTAATTGACTATTGGTAACAGAAAAACATTTCCATGTTCAATAGTAATATAAAAACCCATAGGTACCTACCATACATATAATGTTAGTTAATAAGGTCGCACATATCATTAAACTGATAATATTCAACTATTTAAAATGAAATAGTAAAAGGTAAGCAGATATTTCAGGGTGATTTTATTACGAAACTGTCCTCTTTTTATCATACGATATTTTAAAAAGAATCTAGTAGGTAAAATCTTAATATGTATTTGAAAAACTAAAGTACAGAATAACAAATAACCAACCAATCGCGACATTCTATCACGTTCCAAAAAGAGTAAAAGTTTGGTATTTTCATTTACGAGTGAGTTAATACAAATTGCGTAGATATGCGAATAGCGATCAATGGTCACACCTTTTTCATATAATGCTTGATCTGATTTATTCTATACAAAACGCAGTTTAAAATATTCATCTTTCTGACAGAAACGAATTTCATGTTAAAAAATATAAATCATTATCAAAAAATATATAGCTAGACTAACTGATCATATTATATGTCAGTATTTCCAAGAGATTGTTACGTGTGTGTATGTTAACTGCAGTTTGAATGGTTTAAAAATGAATTTTATGAAGACGAAAGTTTTAGTGTCTGAAAGAGAGAACGAAAGAACGATTAGCAAAATTAAGGTTGGTGATGAATTTTTGAAGCAAATAAACGAATATGTATATTTGGGAAGTTTCTTTGCAAGGAATGGAAATGCGATAGGAACATTGAGAGAATCTGTAAAGAGGTCGATACTAGTGAGAACGGTGCACTTCGACCCATTGTCAGCAATGGCAATATGTTGAATATGACAAAAAGGCTGGTGCACAGTACAGTTCTGGTACCATCACATACGTATGCAAGCGAAACACGGACGTGGTTAAAAAAGGACGAAAGTGGAATATATGCAGTAAAGATGCGATCGCTGAGAAGAATCGTTGGTAAAATTGTTGCGTGATAGAGTGAGGAATGAGAGTAGGTATTGGAAGAATTGGCGGATGCAAGAGGAGTGTTGTGGATAGAACGCGTGGATAGTAAGAATGATTTGGAAATGTGGAGCGTATGAATAATGAAAGTATGACAAAAGGATGTAACTATCTGTCTGAAAGAGGCGGTTTGAGTAAGCGTAGACGTCTGAGAACAACGTGGTTTAATCACATGGATCAAATTCTCAACGACGGGCATGTGTTAAGTAACAAAAATGAACGTGCGTTAATGAGAATTTGTATGAATGTAGAAGAAGCGAAAGGAGTATGTACCTAAGGATAGATCCATATGGCGTTCCGTTCTCTCCGTTCTGCCTACCCCACTTGGGATACGGCGTGAGGGGATAGTATAGTAGCATAGTAATAAGTAATTTTTTTGAACAACTCTAAATTGTTCATTCCAATCGATCACACTCGCCGACAATCAACCTATTTGAATAGGTATTAACTAGGTAGGTATGTTGTATATGATACACATACATATGTGAACTTCCTTTAGGAATGCATGGCACAGAAATTTGACGCTAGTGAATCGACTCAAGACTTGGTTCAGAGTAGGTACTCTTTAAACCTGGGTAACATTCCCAATTCCTCTGTGTCATGCTTATCACATGATTTGAAATTTTGAAAGTTGTAGGTATATAGAATTCAACTCAATATTTTTCCACTATCGAAATCAAGGTTTTTATACGATGTCATACAATTCCTGTGTTTTCAAATTGGAAAGACATCATCTGTTGTAGTTCAATGGAAACAAAATAAAAAAAGCATCCATCTCTACATTAGCTTCTATGCATAGATGAAAGATTCCAATTACATTTAGAATTAAAGAGTACTCTTAACCAAGCCTCGAGTCGATTCATAAGCGTCGAAACTCTGTGTCATGCGCTCCTAAGGAAATTCACATTTACAAAATTGTGTATCATATACAACATACCTACCTAGTTCATACCTACCTATTCAAATAGGTTGACTATCGGCGAGTGTGATCAATTGGAATGATTAATCTAGTGGTTCAAAAAATTTATTAAACATCTACACTGCTAGTAAGCAGCAGGAAAATCCAGCTTTCGACATCTAATTGTGAGAAAACTATACATCCACATATTATGATGTGTAAAAAAATAATATGAATCCCTCCTTCCCTCTGTCTACCCACAACACCCTTTCTTCATTCTAGAATACAAACCAACATTACACAAACTATAATATAAAATAAATAATTCCCGAGAAAGAGATAAAGATGGATTATTCGTTTAAAATATACTGCCTATTTGAACACTGTAATATTTGAAATTGAAAGATGAGATAAATTTAAAAATTGGCAGAGGAAAATAAATACACAACCTAACATGGAATTTATACGAAACGTAGTTGATACGGTTATATAAATCGGCCGATCCTTGTATGGGAAGATCCATAGAGCTATGATATGTATATGTATGTCATGTACAACACACTCAACTCCCCGTTTATCCAAGTGCACGCTCGGCCGAACCCGTCCGATATTCGTTTGTACAGCGGAGGAAGTTTACCCAATAAGAAGAAGTCTGAGAATGCTTACGATTTATCAAGCATCCTCCTCTTCTCTTACACTCCCCGCAATACAAAGAGGAAAAGATAAATAAAAGAATGATGTGGCACGTGATTAGAGGTGGTGGAAAATAAAACAAAAGGTCCGACGTTTATATTACACTCTGATGAAAGTGGCCATGTATTGATTGAGTATAAAAAAGGAAATATTGTAGGTGCAACCAGTTTGTAAAAACATCCAGTGCAGGTACGATATCATTATCAATTGTTACATAATATTACGTTATTACTGATTAAATGTTATTTACACTTCTATTTATTCTTCATTACAAGTACGCTTATCTATCTACTGTGCTAGACTCATACTCAAATTAATACAGATTATTTGTGAGAGACCAATTAGCATTAGGTTAATGATGTAATGGATGGTTTGGTTACTCGCTTGTAATGCGTCTACTAGAGTACCGCAGCTCTAATAATAAGTTTTTACGACAGTAGTTAACCTAAAAACTTACATTTTTTTAGAAAATACGTATGTAATATGAAACCTTTGGAACTATTGTATGAGTATCTCGAGAGAATAAGACAGATCCATTAGTGGATCGTCTGTACGTGAACTGAATCGACAAACATAATAACCAGTGTAAATCTCAACAGATATGTATGACAAACGAGTGTATTATGCAAACCCTATAACAATTTTGTTGGAGAAAAACGTAAACGAAAATGAAAATAAGAAAATGTATTAGGAAAAATATCTAATGTGTGTAGTAAACATTTCTTTGTAAATTTATAATAATAAACATATAGGTATGTAAGGAAAATAATAGTGTGTATTAATTATATTGTGCTCAAGCGAGACGATATGGATTATTAAAAATTCATTAAACGATACAAAGTGTATTCACATGGAATTCAACAAGGTCATTCAAATGCAAGGAGTACATAGGATAACATAGCTGGAAGGATTACTATGGAAACTGCTATACCTCAAAATCAGCTTCAGAGCTCGAATTTTTTTCTACGTCTGAGATATAAACCAATTCGTGTAATGAGGTGATTGGGTAGTAATCACTTTTTTGAATTACCAAATGAAAAAAATATTGAGTGTTTTCTACTCATATATAATAGTTTCTTCAACTTTTTTGCTCTTCAATGATTATTCTTGATGGCACTAGACAGAAACAAGCCCGCTCTTTTCAGATTGATTCTGCGCTAACAGAGCCACTTCTTCCTATAACGCTCTGATTTAGTTTTCTTACAAAGGTTTCTTGTAAGAAATTGTCGGAAACTTGGCGGTCAGATAAACAGTTACATTTGATAATGAAAACCTCAATTTATGAACTTCTTCTTCTTTCTTGCTTTAAGGCAAAGCACCCGACTTCGAGTGATTTATGCCTATAAATCTTAAGCTATTTCAACCGTCTCCAAGCATCAATATGTGGGTACATAATCATAAAACTGAAAATTTATGAACTTAATATGATATATTTTATTCGAAAAATTATTCACTGTGTCGGTGTTTAGGTAGTAGAATTCCATAGCGAAATAAGTAAAATAAGTGTTTTATTCTACTAATGATTTATTCGACGAGAGAGACGTCTTTCGTCTTATTAGGACATTGTCAATCTTTATTGAGAATGTCCTAACAAAGCCTGCGAACAATGGGAACAATGCAGCTGCTTCGAAAACTTTGAAAGACGGTCAACTCGAGATTTGGTATTTTTCAGACGGTTCAATTGCATGCCCCATATGAACATCGCGTTTAAATAAAATAGAGATACTGAAGTTGCATACATGCAGGAGCAGGAACAAACTTTTTCGTCGTCGGCAACAAACCTACATTTTAAACATCGCGATGTGCCACTTTAAACTAGCAAATAGTCAACATTAGCCATACACCATAATATTTATGAACTAAAATGAAAACGTACAAGGCTAAAATATAATTTAAAAATCAAAACACGTCGTTTCTAATCTCGTCACGATCTCTTGTATTTCGATTCAACACAATGCCTCTTTTTATATTAAATATTACATTAAAATAATGGAAATGGTAAAAATTTGTTATGAGTCTCAATCTAAAACGAAATAAAGAAAAATAGTTTAAATAGAAAAATGACTAGACACAGTGAATATTCAAATACAATTATCATATTCCAATAATGGCATCTATGAAGATTAAATGCTATAAATATTATTTGAATTGATCATCATACTTCATTAAAATTATAAAAATATGTTAATGACAAGATTTTTATATTATTTACTTTGTCTCTTTTTAATATAAAATGTCAAAAAAATACGCGACAATATCCGCGTATTATTTTGATATTTAATAATTAATATAAATGATTTGAAGAAATTTCCATACGTAGAATCTTGAACATTCTGCACATTTGTACAAATATCTTTGCTATGCGAGTTTACGATGTAATTACATTATGCATAACTTAAGTTTAAAATTACCAATCACATATAAAACATGCCCGTAAGAAGGTACCTACACATTAAACTCTTATACCCATCCAGTGTTCGTGGAAAGAAATGAGAAAACAAAAGTTTTTTTTTTCTACTATACGTTTTTTATTGAGGACATTGAGGTCTTAGAAGGATATTGTCAATCATGTCACGCAATTCGTGGAATGCTTTTAATATGAGTTGCTCGAGTTACTTTGAAGTTTAACATAAAATAAAAGATTTTGTTTCGCCAACGAAGACCCAACTTCACTTTATGTACCTATTCATTTTACTAGTAATCATGCGTAGAACATGTAGGTATACAAATTGTAAATCTATATACTAATGAACTTAAAAAATCTATCTTTATTACTGGTTTACTTCGGTGTTTAATTAGTTTCAATTAAAATAAAACTACCAAATAAACTATGCATATAATACACTAAGCAATATTTTCATTGATAAAATATAGATAGCGAGCTGGGAATGAAAGAAAATATACATGTAAGTATGAACAGATACACGTATACATACATAGCTAGAGATGATTGTTTGATCTATAATTATTGTTTGAAATACTTATTACAAAATATTTATATCTGAAAAGAAAATAGCTAGAAGCTACTTTAGACAAGCCTTTTGGTAAACGAAAATCAATCTACGTATTTCGTGAAATATCAAAGGTTTTTTGTCCTTTGAAGTTTCATCTCAGAAATCACGTACAATGATATAATATTATCATGATCAAAAAATATAGCAAAAATACAAATAATGTCACAATTATTATACACCAAATGTGGCAAAATGTTTCATACACATACGTCTGTCTGTTAAGTTTACAAATAATGGGCTAGCATTCAAAAAGCAGGTAATAATATTTTTTAAACAGAATTACTTGACGAGTATTTGGATTGAACATTTTTTTGACAGAGCCTCATACTTTTTTATCGTACACTGATCGTCAGATAGGAAAATTTACCAGAATTTATATTAGGTCCTTAATGGCACACAATAGTAATGAGATCAGAAAGCAATAAAAAAGGATTCCCTGGAAGCATAAACGATAAAAGTATTAGGTTTTTTTGAAAAAAAAAAACCGAAAAAATCGGTATATTCAAGTGATTAAATGGAATTATCGATAAAATATTTCTTGATAACGATTAGAGGAGATCGTAAATAAGAATGAGTAAGGTGATAAAAGGAAAGTAGCAGCAGGGATAGCAAGCGAGGGTACACACTAAATGTTGAATAGAAATTAAAAAATATTTACAGGAATACTATAGAAAGGAGCACAAAGGGCTGCTTTGATAGAAAATTAGTGACGTGTAATAATTGTAAACAATCCCGGTGAGCTGAAATAATTTCACCAGATACATCCAGGCACACGCATGATATATAATTATGTATTATACACCTTCAGTATGAATGCCAGGAGATTTCTGGTATCCAAACAAACAATGGAAACAGGTATGTAGAAGATAGGCACAACAAGCACAGTAATGTGGGGAAGCAAATATGCAACAACTAACTTAATATCATGATGGTGTTGAAACAAACGGGATTACTTGGAAAAGATTTGTTTCAATCAAATGAAACTCAACAAAATCAAAATACTTTACAAAAAGGTATGTTTACGTATCTTCAATCACTTAAGCTTTGAATTTTGCAATCAAAGCAAATAATCCTTTAGAATAAAATGTAAATTATTTATTTTATTTTTAATTACACCATACGCCAGTATTTTAGCAATTAGAAATCTGTTTCAACAAACCACTTATAGTCCAAATGATTTACAGGTATTACTTAAAACTTTAATCCAACAATATTTAAATAGCTATACGTATAAAACAAGTTTTCAGTAGCTACAAAAAAACTCACATATAAAGCCATACATATACCTACAATCGAATAGAAATCACTAAAAACCTTTGAAAGTTTAAACAAATCTCCTAGTAAATATAAGAATCATAATTCATCAATATTCGATTAAGAACTTCCTCTTCGAAATAAGTTTTATTAGTTTAAAGAAAACCAATTCTGTTATAGAAGCCTTTTCTACGTAGAAATTCGACGTTCATTTAGTTTCAGAATCAATATGAGAATGGGTAGGTACCTTCTTCTCTTTTTGGTCGTATCCGGTCATTGTCTGGTAAGTCGGAGACGCGATGGGATGGGAAATTAAAATATCCTATAACAAAGCGCAAAGATCTTATCATAAACTGATTTTTTTCATTTAAAATCAAAGCGATATCGGAAATAGTTTCAAACATAAATAATGAGGTCCTCCGTATAACTCTTACAGATAAACTGCTTTGTTAAAAACTAAGACAATATAACTTCTCGTTATATACGTTATTAATAGGTATTCCCACATTCAGACTCTGTCTGGTGGGATCTCTTGAAACAACATGTACTTACTTGGGTATACGACATTTTATTGTTTTGTTGTTTCTGTTATGTATATTTGTATGTGTGAATGTATTATATACGCATGTGTAGATATGTGCATGTGGGAATGTGAATATGTATATATGCAAGTGCGTATGCACGTGTGTGTGATTATATGGAAATTTGTTATAGGTACTCTGTTTTATTGCCCTCTGTATATTTATTTTATGAATGTATTTTATTGAAACGTATTTTTGTGTAAATTTGCTTTAAATCAATAAAGTAAAGAAGAAATGATATAAAAATTTTGCTATTATTGAAAAAAAAAATTTTTTAATTTCAATCATCATTGTTTAACTGTAGAACACCAAGAGATTTCTAAAGATAAATAATAGTAATCTATGCGAATGATTCATTTCATTAAAAAGCAAAAATTGAAATATATCCAAATATAGAAGAAATTTAACGTTCACTAAAATAAAAGTAATCTTCGAATAAAAAAACAAAATAGGAATGTTCAACACAGTAAAATTTACTGAATAATGTGGAGTGACGTTTCACGGACGTATATTTTCATGACTACATTATAACTGCCTAAAAAAGATTTTCGCTTAGTTTGACTTCACGTTGAAAAAAAATCAGTTAAGGTAATGCCAGGGAATAATACTACCTCTCTCATAGTGTATGCTCGGAATCAACAAGAAGACCATGCATGTAGGTTACCTGAAAAGAATAAAATATCTGCATTAGTTGGCGGTAGAGAAATAAAAAAAACAAGCATATATTCTGGATAGGAATGTAAATGCCATCATTACTGTGTTCCCCGTCTGTTTGCAACAGTTGATATGGAAATACAAGAAGAAAATAAAATGATTCGTACGAAGGCAACGGAGCATGGATAATACTCACTACGGCACAAGTAAAATGTTTTGAATAGTGTCAGTCGACAACAATGTGAGTTCATGATTTTTCGTTGCTACTTGTAAACTGAAATAAACAATACGTGATTTTGTCTTTTTTCTCAGGGTACGTTAACACTGTAATGTTAAAATATATTTAAATTAACAGTGATCAAGCTTAATATTCTTTTTAGATAAATGTTGTTATGCAATGGGAGTTCAATAAGTATTTACCTCTCGATGAAAAACAAAAAATGTACAACCGTCAAATATTATAAAACAAACAACGAATATAATTTCGTATTTAATTACTCACACAATAAATAAATAAACAATTTAAATGTGCCAATAATTTTATTATTTTAATCAAATTTCCACGCGACATAATTTTCTGTTAAAAATTAAATGCAATGGAAATGCTACGCGTATTTGCTCAGCATAATAAAACGGACACAGCAGTATCTACATAATATGAAAATACAGAGAAAAATATCAGACAAAATAAAATACAACATAATTTGGTCCTCCTTAATGTCTACTACCTGTCATGTGATGTGAGTAACTACTTTAATTACAATTCGTTTTTGATGATGCGTAGGTACCTATACTTACAAACTTATTGTCCTCTGATGGAAGAGATATTTCTCTCCATAATTTTTCCTAGTGGTATTATGACCATTCGCCCAATACACTTCGCAGCCAACCTGATTGATTTAAAAATTTGTGGGGCTGATTAGGGGCCAAATCAGAGGTTTTTAATACTTTTTCCATGTAGGTACCTACAATTTTTTTAACATAAATATGGACATGTGGGGTGTCAAACTTCAAGATTTTTCATCAGTAAGAGGTTTTTACTACTTTTATTCACGTAAACGCTTGCTCCATTTTTTTCAATAACTCATGTATTTGCACGGTTATCTGTTTATTTGAACCCGAGCGATGTCGGGTTACACAAACTAATAACTACTAATAAGAGAACAATGAACCTTACATAAAATTGAAAAAAAATCAATTTACCTATGTTATATTTGTTCCTTTTAAAAACTAGTCTTCTAAGTGTATTCTTCTTACGCATTAGCGTTTTTTATTGATATTGATTATATTTTTTATTGATTATTGTAAAAATGATCAACAAAAATTTATTTGCCTTAATACACCATAATTCTCCAAAATTCTCCACTTCGAGAAATTTACCGAGAAATTTCTCGGTAACGGTAAATTTCGCGAAAAATTATTTCTTGAGAATTCCACAACACTATCTAAAAATAAATGGGAATAAGATTGACATGATTCGATACGCTGACGATATAGCACTGCTCGCAGACTCCGAGATGGAGCTGAATGAAGCCTTAGGAAAAATGGAATGTATACTACTGTCAAAATACAACATGAAAATAAATAAAGACAAAACAAAATGCATGGTCGTTGGAAGGAATGAAGCGACTGCGAAATTGCCATAAATGAAGTGAGCATCAAACAAGTAAGAGAATTCGTGTACTTAAGCAGCAGAATAAACCAGGATGAACGCTCCAAATCGGAAATCGTGAGCAGGATTAACCAGGCAAGAATTGCCTTTAACAAAACATTTAAAATATTGGGATCCCCAAATATTGATTTAAGCGTTAAGAAGA
Source organism: Athripsodes cinereus (assembly GCA_947579605.1). Lineage (NCBI taxonomy): Eukaryota > Metazoa > Arthropoda > Insecta > Trichoptera > Leptoceridae > Athripsodes > Athripsodes cinereus. The sequence continues at coordinate 18,387,830 of OX388311.1, forward strand.
ACCTTACTGAAGCCTTTGTAGGGAGCATTCTGCTATATGGTTGCGAGACGTGGACCATCAGCAAGAGTGAAAGCGGACGGCTGGCGGCCTTTGAAATGTGGTGCTACAGACGCATGCTGAAGATTCATTGGTCGGAACACGTCGAAAACGAAGAATTGTTAATCTCGGTAGACGAAAAAAGGCAACTCCTTAAGAGAATCAGCCAACAACGAGCTTACTGGATTGGCCACAACATCAGGCACCCAGGACTACTCATCGCTATCGCGGAAGGTAGGACCGAAGGCACAAATGGCAGAGGCCGACCAAGAGACGCATATATGGACCAACTGAAAAGGGACATGAACTGTTGCTCATACGTAGAGCTGAAGAGACTGGTTGAGAATTGGGAGGAATGGAGAAATAAATCCAAACTCGTTGCAGACCAATCCAATGGATTGTAACTCATTATATAATTATTATATATCTAGAAGTAATGACGAATACGATATATGCAATAAGCACGGGTAGACGAAGGCAGTCAGCAAGTTACACAGAGGATAGATATTTCAGGTAGCCGTGTACCAGATAAGAGAAAAAAAATCTACGGGATGGTTGACTTATACAATATCCTAGCAGATATAGTACAAGTGGAGCGAAACGATACCAACCGAAATACCCGAGGAGTTCAAATAAAATTCGCTCACGTAATTACAGGCAGCGTTGTGATGTGAATTACAATTACTTAGTAAAAAGCAAAATAAACATTCCTTTCCTGAGATAAAATTAGTGAAATTACTGGTTGAAATTGAATATAAATAGATAATACAATTGCCATATAACGAAACATTATAGAGTAATAATGGAAATTTGCTAGGAACAGTTAGAAAGGTACTTGTTAATTATAAAACTATTATCAAACATGCGTTTAACATGGATCTAAATCAAAAAGTCACTTATAGTATAAATATGCAGTCAGAAAAAATAATAGACCTATTATAGTTGTGTTTATGGATGTCTAGTTGAATTAACTTTATTTTGATAGTATTTAATTTGAATGTATTTTGTTTATGAAATTGTCTGTTATCATGTATAGTAAAGAATTAAATAAACAAACAAAAGTAATCGGTGTTTCATTGAATAGTATAAAATATAATCGAAATGACTGAACGTGTACCACTTCGACGTGGGGAAAACAATAAATGCTAGAAGGAATATAAATTTAGTTGTAAAACTTTGAATTGATTTAGGTATCGCTGTTATAAGTTTCGCGTTCGAGATATTGCACGTTATGTATTTGTACATTAGATGTAGTATCGCATGTAGGTTTATCCGATATTATTACTAGAGGGTGTTGTTTTGTTGGGCGAAATACTGTATCGTCGCGCATATTGAAAAATATGAGGATGATGCATCACCATTACAACTCCACCGCACTCCAGTTACCAAGCATCGGCGGCGGCGGCGGCGACGACCGTAGCAGGAGAGAGAATACTCAAGTGAGGCGGGATAATGAGACTTTCTAAATAATTTATGGCCTGTAAAATATTACGAAAGAAAAGTCGATACAAAAACATATCGTTCATGGTAACTACTTGTAGAACTTAAACGCTCACAATACAATAGAGAATCAATAACTTTCCCAAAAATTTCACTGAGAATTTGAACTATACATATTTATTTCCGATAAATATAATGAATTTGCAAGATATTCCTACTGAATACGTAGTGGAATATAAGAATAAGGAGCTGTAAGTGTCTAAAAATAATCAACATTATACAACTCGATAGTAAAAAAGTTAGTAGTCTGTAATTATCACAGAGCACCAAACACAAAACAGACGACATAAAGCTATCGTAATATTATACATTATCATGCACTTTACTAACGACTAATTGTAATTAATTTATAAACTAAAGCAAATAAACCACAAGTAAAACAAACAAAAAAAATAGAAATATACCGACTGATTCACCAACTAGTCTCATATATTCCTATGTAACGTTATAAGTATCTCATAGGAAATTGAATTATTCAAATCACATTATTTTCTTGCACCTTTAGGTTAGTTGGAAGAGATCGCGCCTTTGCGATAAATTCGCCCTCTGCATATTGATTATATCTAATTTGAATGTATTTTCCTATAAAATAGTATGCATTTTGATCAACGCACAATAAAAAAGAATAAATAATAAGTAAATAAATACCAGTGAAAGAGTGAAGAATGAGGATATTAGGAGAATGAGCGGATGCGAGAAGATTGTTGTGGATAGAATGCGTGTAAATAAGTTACGATGGTTTGGACATGTTGAGCGAATGCGAGATGAAAGAATGACGAAGAGGATGTATTTGTCTGAAAGAGGAGGTGTGAGGAAGCGGACGGCCAAGAACCACGTGGCTTGAGCACGTGGATCAAATCCTTAAGGACGGCCGCGTGTTGAGTAAGAGAAATCGGCGAACATGTATGAGAAACTGGATGAATGTGGAGGAAGCGAAAGAAGTTTGTAAGGATAGATCTATATGGCGTTCCGTTCTCTCTGCCTACCCCTCCTGGGACACGGCGTGAGGGTATAGATAGATAGAGATAAATACCAACACTTTATTATCATAAAAAAGTATTATCCATGATGAATTGTACATGTATGGGATATGTGTATGTATAAGTAAATTTCATCAAAATATATTGGGTAATATTACAAAATTCCAACATACCTGAAACTGGTGAAGGCGAATATACTAATGTGTACTGAATATACTATACACAAGAACTATTTTCACGAAACTTGGGGCACACAACTATACACATAAGATACAATATTATCTCTAGTGATTAGAAACAAGGAACCTTAAATAAATAAGACATATGTAAGTGATGTATGCGGGTCTAACAGCGCGTGGGCGTAGCTAAAGTACGTAAACTTACACAGCGGGACTAGACACTAGAACGTAGGATAAGGGACGAATTTCTGAAATTATTATCATCATTATCATAAGAAACAATAGCGTCAACAAAATTATAAACACCTCACGCATAGGTACCTATCAGCTACAAACAAACTAAGTTCAATATTACATGATATACCTACATAGAATATCTTTAAAACCATAATGATACATTTATCCATATGCATTCTCCTACCCCATAATATGCAAAATATATGCATAATAAAATAAGTTAAGGTTGTAAGCGTACTTTTACCAAAGTCAAGTAAGAACGTGGTTATCATTATAGACAATAAGACGATTCCAGTCCCGAAGGCCAATGTGATTCCAGAAGATAACTACAATATGGCCAATTCTGAATCATAAAATAGTTTAGTTGCACTAACTAAGTCAACTAAGTGTGAGGAGATAGTTGAGTCATGATAATTAGTTCTAATTCGTATTCACAGTTTTCCGTACTAATTTAGTTCATTTTGACACCTTAGTACAACTATAAATTTCGAGAATCTATGGATTTCGTATTCAGAATGAAATTTTAGTTGACAGCCGACGACTAAAATAAGTTGGATTTGACAGAATTTTATTCGCGACTTTTAATGTGCGAATATTATTAGTTGCTGTCATTTTACCGCAGAATATTGCTATATTTTGGAAGTGTTAAGTTGTTTTCTTCAATTAAAAGTAAAAATTAATATTTTTAGGGCCCTCGCAACTATTAGCATGTATAAATTGTAAAATTACACCACCACCGACGCAAATACGAACGCCAAAATACATATATCGGCAAATCTGACATTTCACAATTTTCACGCGCGACAACTATTAAATTGTTGCCAGAAGTGTAAATCGGAACGTTAAAAACATTTTGTATTGCGGCATCACTGAATAATATTAGTTTGTCCCATAGATTTTACCGTTTGCACTTGGTGGTTCTCCAGTTTATAGTTGTTTATAGTTCATAACTAATGCTGAATACTACATAATAACTAATATTAATCAACTTTTTAGTTAGTTAGTTCATTAAGATTTAGAATTGGCCCTAATATATTCTCAATTTCAATATACGTACCTACCAGTTGAAACTTAAAGAATACTTTCTTCCATGTTTCCGTTTTAACATCGCTGATTAGAAAATACATTGGTGTCAAGCGTTTAGTGATGTAACATTTAAGAACGGAGTGCAATGTGGTTAGAGAAAATTATTACCTACTAGATGCAAATGAGAGGTAGCCCTGGTTATAACAAACTTACACATACCTACCTACCCATACTGTACATGTTGTGCATTAGCTTACAGATAATTTCAAAATAATATTCCGTTAACACTTTCCAGCAGTAAACGATTTAAAACCACTGAAATATTTTAAGTAGGTACTAACGAAAAAATGCCCTTAAAATTATGCTATTAATTTTTTGTGAGAAATGATATTTCTAGAATTTAAAAAAAATACATTAAATTAGGTGGTACGTGGAATTAATATCTGGTGCATCAAAATAATGTGACACCTATCAAATTAAGATACAAAACCTGCATAGAAACGGTCTAGAAATAAAATGTACGGCTTCTTCAAGAGATTTAACAGCATATTTGAGACAAATAGAAATAGCAATACGCAAAACATGCATGCCTAATAAATAACCAATAATAAATTATAAACATAATTACCGATATTTGCATAAACAACACGATAATTCAGTGATTTGACCATAACTGAAAACTAAGAACAATTTTTACTGAATAAACACAATATTTTCATGACGGTGAAATTAACATAATATAACAGAAAACAATTCTAAAGATCGATTTGAAAGAGTGAAATTCCATTTAATGGTGAAAAAAAGTGTTTTTCAATGATGAAATTAATAACGAAATAGCTGCAAACCAAAATCAAATCAAAGGAAATAATTAAAGATTTATTTTTGTAATATAGCTAATTGTCTTATATCTTCACCAAAATATTCCTACGTCTTCTTTTATAATTCCGTTGTCTCATAAAATATATTAATTGTTAAAAAAAAAACAATTAATTAGCGACAATGTGTAAAGAAGAAAACGAGATAATGTTTTAAGGAATGTCCCTTTTGGGATTAGAGAAAATACTGTCACACAGGAATGATACAACGAAATAGTAATAGAATTAGCCATGGAGAGGAATTTCTATTAGCAAAATTGTCCTTTTGCGTAAATATAATATATAAATCATTTAGAAGATCTGAAATAAGACGTGGGACGTAAATGTTGAAGGAAATGATATATAAATGTACTACATCCACCTAGTTGTACAAAATAAATCACATATCTCAACCTATTGCCTACACACTACACATGTCCTAAACCAAACATTGTCCAGATTTCATTCTGACATTAAATACATCATGTTTGTGCTATTTATTATAAGATTTGCGTAGACATACCCTTTTTATAATAACTGTCCTAAGGAGACGATCTATTATCGTTATCATAATATAATAGAATAATTATATTATGTACCTCTATAAATGAGCTTATTAAGTTGACGTAATAAAAATTAATAACAAAATTGCCAGAAAGTCAATCCTTTTTTTTTTTTTTTCGACAACAAGTTAAATAGCATAGACGTACTTTTATTACTCCCGTATTATATATTATTTTGATTGTGTTACAAGTCATAATATAAGAAACAAAAGTGATATATCTATAGTGTGAAACGCCGCGCATCTTTTTATTGAACTGTACAACTTCGCACTGCTTATAAGGTACTCATATTCTACATATTTAATCATCATATGACGTATCATATTATATTTAGTAGTAGAAGAAATCAAGTATCAATAATAATTAAATTATAAAGCGGGTAGCAAATTTATTTAGCTACTCTCATATAATACTATAAGTGCAACTTCTGGATCAACGACGTCACGAGTCACCGTAGCCGAATTGGTCGAGGCGGCAATATCATACTCAGTTGGACGGCGTGAGTTCAATCCCCAGCGATATCACTTACTTTTTTTTCAAATTAAATAAGTAGTAATCGACAGAACTATGGAAGTAAATCAACCACAGGTGCAAACCAGATCGAGGAAAAATAAAAATAGTGGTTCACCAGCGACATCTAGCGATATCAAAAACAAACAAAAATCATTAATCTCTCACGGAAATAAAATCAGTAGGAACTCGACTGAAAGACGGCCATCACCATCTGGCGAGGGAAGAACGAAGCTCAACGACATTGCACACAAGGGAGAGACTAATGTAATAGATGACTCCTTAAAAGAATATCTTTCAGGTCTTCACAATAGCATAAACGATGTGAAGAATCAACTACTTACACAAAATCATGACTTACTAACCAAAATGAACGAACTTACTAAAAAACTTAATTTCATTGATGAGTTGGTAGCTGAAAACACTTTACTTAAAGAAAGAATATGCAATCTTGAGAGCAAAGTCAACAGCCTGGAGTCTAAAAGTATGACCTACAATGTCACAGAGATGGATTCATTTGCCAATGAGGTTGAGGAGAGAAGTAGAAGGAGGAATAATATCATTGTCTGTAATATGGGAGAAAGTTCATTTAACAAGCATGAAGACATTTTAAAGGACGACAAATCCAGGGTCTACAATATGTTAAGGGAGGCTGATCATACGATTTTATGTGCTGAACTTAAATGCTTTAGATTAGGAAGAGTAAACAATAATAAACCTCGTCCGTTAAAAGTAATTCTTAAAAGTTCTAATCAAGTTGGTGAGATTTTGAAGAATCGAATGAAGCTGTCAGCTGATATTAAAGTATATCGCGACCAGACGGTCATTCAAAGGAATCAGTACATTAAATTAAAGGAGGAGCTAAATGCGAGAATCCAGAAAGGAGAAAACAATATAACGATTAAATACATAAAAGGTAGTCCTAAAATTGTCAAAAATGACTATCCAAAAAACTCCTATGTTACTACCAGAATATCCGCGGCATAAAAACAAAGCTAAGCGAGCTACGCCAGTCCACGCCCTCTTTCGGGTACGATGTTATTCTACTGACGGAAACCTGGCTGGATTCTTGCATTAGTTCTTCCGAATTAGGTCTAACTGATTACAATATTTATAGAATGGATCGTAACCAATATACGAGCAGCAAGTCGAGGGGTGGAGGGGTTTTGATCGCTATCACTAAATCCCTACAGAGTAAAAAAATACCTATTAAGTCAAATAATATCGAACATATTTTTGTATCGGTCAAACTTGCACATGAAACGCTTATATTTGGGTGTACTTATATACCACCTAATTCAGATATTACACAGTACAAAAGCTATCACAGTGAAGTAGAATTTATAAGATGTAAGCACAAAGGAGACAAACTTGTATTGGTAGGTGATTTCAACTTACCTGACTGTAGATGGGAAACCGTGGAGGGAATGGGTGAAGATCAATCTAACATAAATTTGCAAGTAGTTAATAATCTAAATAACGACAGAGCTGCAGAGTTGGTAGACATGGCGAATTTCTATGGTCTTCAACAAATCAATAATACTACTAACAACCTAGACAGAACTCTGGACCTAGTATTTTCTTCTGATCCCGATAATGTATCTGTGTGCAAATCCTCTTCAGTGTTGCTTCCGATGGATATCTACCATCCCCCCCTCGATATTGCGATAACGTCCCAATTGCATATTTTGAGACCAGAACCAACTGTTAAACCAAATTTCCATGGAGCCGATTATCTAGCTGTTAACAATTTCTTAAAGAGCATGGATTTTTCATTTTTACAAAGTGATAATGATTTGAATAGTGTGGTCGATCAATATTATGTCAGTTTAAATGCATGTATTGAGGAAAGTATCCCTAGGAAAAGTATTAAGTATTCTAATTATCCTAAATGGTTTACTACTGAACTAAAACATCTAGTTCTGAGAAAGAAATTGGCACATAAGAAATATAAGGAAACCTTGAATGATGGCGACTATAACTTCTTTTCTAAATTACGAAGTGAATGCTCTTCTTTGTCTAGGAAATGTTATGCACAGCACATGGCTTCTGTGGAGAATGGTATACCAAAAGATTCCCAAGGTCTTTGGAGGTTTGTTAATTCAATGAGGGAAGATCGAGTCGAGATACCTACTAATCTTACCTATAACAGTCATCATTCAAAATCACTGCAAGAGGCGGTGAACTTATTTGCGTTATTTTTCCAAAGTGTTTATGATCAGCCAATCTCACACACCGACTTCGATTTTTCCTCCGATACGACCATTGACTTGCCCAACATTACAATTTCCACTGACGAGGTCAAAAGTGCGATACTTGATTTGGATGGCTCTAAAACAGCCGGTCCGGACGGCATTCCGAATGTCTTTATAAAAGGTTGTGTTGATGTTTTGGCGGATCACTTTAAAATATTATTTAATTTATCTTTGAAGTCAGGAATTTTCCCGAATTTTTGGAAAATAGGTTTTGTTTGTCCAATTTTTAAAAAGGGTGAAAAAAACCTGGTCGCTAATTACAGACCAATATGTATTCTATCCGCCATTCCTAAGCTTCTCGAATCTATCATCGTAAGGAAGGTTAGCCAAAGCATCAACAAGATTATCACTACCTCACAGCATGGTTTCGTTCCCAATAAATCTACCCTTACTAACTTACTAATATACCATAATCACATAGTGAATGCCATTTCTGAGAGAGGTCAAGTCGACTCCATATACACTGACTTTTCAAAAGCCTTTGACAAAGTGTCACACGACCTGCTACTACGAAAACTAAGTGGGTATGGGGTCGGCGGTGTTTTCCATCGTTGGTTGGAAAGCTATCTTAAAGATAGAGTTCTGAAAGTTAAGATCGGTAATTGTACCTCTAAGCCAATTTTTGCATATAGTGGGGTGCCGCAAGGATCGCACTTGGGACCAATATTGTTTAATATATCGTCGCCGCACGCATAATTTGACTTATGTGAGCGCGCGATGCAAAACTACAACTCTGCAAATGCCGCACGAGTACGAAGGCATTTTATCACTTGTGGATATTATAATTAAGTAATAAAATGCGTTCTTACTCGTGCGGCACTTGTAGCGTTGTAGTTTTGCATCGCGCGCTCACATAAGTCAAATTATGCGTGCGGCGACGATATTTGTAAACGACATAGTAAAGATTTTCGGAGATGTTGAGGTTTTGTTGTTCGCGGACGATCTGAAGCTATATAAAACTATCAACAATTACAACGACTGCCTCACATTGCAAGAAAACTTAAACCATCTCAACAACTGGTGCAAGAAAAACAGTCTTAATCTTAATATAGCAAAATGTCAGGTCGTCCGATTTTATAAAACTAAATCTCATCTTACGTTCAATTATTCCATAGATAATGTTGAACTTGAAACTGTATCAGACATAAGAGACCTTGGAATAACGTTCTCCGAGAATCTTGCTTTTAACAAACACATAGAGGAAGCTGTCGGCAAAGCGATGAGAGTTCTGGGATTTGTATTCAGATTGACTGTTGATTTGAAGTTGATTCAGTCTTACAAATTGCTGTTTGTATCCCTTGTAAGGCCATTATTGGAGTACAACTCGGTCCTATGGTCTCCCAACTATGCCGTTCACATCAATGGTATTGAAAGGGTGCAGAGGAAGTTTTTGAGGATGATAAACTTCAAGAAAGGTATACCGATTGAGGACATTAACTATCCTGCCCTTATGGAAGAACTTAAACTACTTAGTCTCCAACATCGCAGAGAGATTAGTGATCTTTGTCTACTCCACAAATTAATAAATGGAGCAATAAACTCCCCAGATTTGCTAGCACTCATTCAATTTAACGTCCCAACCAGGAGCACCAGACAGTCTGTGTTGTTTCGCGAACAGAACGCTAAAAACAATTATTTATTTCATTCACCAATGATTCGCATCCACAGACAAGGTAATCTGGTAAGTAACTCTACTGATATCGTTGCCGACAGTTTTCGCAAATTTAAAACTGACGTGATCAATTATTTTTCTCAATTATAAACTGACATTGGGTACATTGGATCGTTGGATAGAATGATACATACCTCATTATATTGGAAGACGTTACTTCTCTGTATATTTATTTGTCATGCATAAATCGAATTCAAATTGTGTTTTTTACACATTATATCTTTTATTAATCAATGTATTGTATTTACACTTTGACAATTTTATTTTACTTAATTTTATTGACTTTCCTCTTGAATTTGAATTGACTTTGTTGTTGACTTTCTATTGAATTTCTCATTGACATATTCATGCTTGTTAGTATTGACATAAATGATTTATTTGCCGTAGACCTATTGTTTCCCATCGACTTCTGTTTTATATTATTTTATTTTTTGACTTGATATTAATTAATTACTCTATATTTACTTCCGTTTCGCATTATTTTATTTTTAACTGCTTTTATGGCTTTATATTAATTAATTACTCTTTATATAACTTATTATTTTATATTTGACTTGTGATTTCTGATTATCGTGTATGTTTGTATTTGTTGTCTATTATTCTGATGTTTGTAAACATGTAAAAGGCTCACGCCGTATATTGATGTAAAATAAATAAATCCCAAAAATATACAAAGCGATGGAACACTCTGAATCTGCCCCATGGGAGTCATTTACATAAGCAAAGTGTATGTATGTATGTTGGATGATTTATTCGGCGCCGTGTAATGGAGCATCCATCTCAACTATGTAGGAAGAGCGATGTCTTCAACTTGATCCTGAACGTAAAAAATTGACCCGCGCCCTTGAGATGGATGCTCCATTACACGGAGGTCCTCGTGGAGTCGGCTCCAGATGACGGGTCCTGCGACGCCAAAAGCCCTATCATAGGAGCACGACTTATTTGCTCTGTTGATCGTGTCCAGCATGTTGTAGGATGTCTTAGCTTAAATTGCACCAGTATATTGACTAAGTGTGGCAAGTTCAACTATCATAGTCCCAAAAACGACACTTCTGTTGTGAGTAGACAGGAATGTATAGAAACTGAATTTACTCAATGTTTAAACATAACCAATATCGAACTAAAACATTTTGATCTCAAAATTATTTAATTATTAACGTATAAGTATGTAGCTCGTACTATAATTGTGTTCCAAGAAAGTGAAACCGAATTAAGATCACACTAATACTATTTTCCATTCCGTTATCCCAAGAGAACTAAAATAACTTTTAAACCCAAAATAAATTTGATTAACAGATCAAGTATCATGACCTTTACAAGCAAAGATACACTAAATCGTAATTCAAACACTTTGATAAGATTAAGTAATTTATTTCTAAGTAACCCATCGTAGTTAACACGAAACCAACGAGACTCTGTATAACTCTAATATTTCTATGAAATTAATTAGAAGGCACGTAGCTCCATCCATAATCTCATCTCACTTAAAAGAACATAATAGATCACTAATCTCAAAGGGCTTAAAAATAAAATTCTATAACAATAATATTTAATGAGAAATAAGAAGTACCCATAGCAAACAAAGAAATTACTTTGCTTCGCTTAAAAAATATCGTTTAGTGAAACTAAATAATCTTCCACCCACGCACATCTACGCGCAAATAGACAAACTGTACACTAAGAGAGTAACCATGAGCATCTTTCGACAATTCTGTCTGTACAATAAAAAAATACATTTCATATTTTAATTTGTTTTTTGTAGTTTCATATTTTAATTTGTCCACATAAACCATAACATATTAAAACAAAATAATAAGGTACAATATTTTTAAATCGTACTATTATTTAAAAAAAAAAGCACGCACATTATTTTTCTTTTTAAGATACAAAGGCATAATTCGTCCCATACACAAATATTGTTAATGTATGCGACGAATTATGCCTTTTGATGTTGAAAGCAATATATTTGACTATTGCCTATATACACACATTACAATTTCCGAAATAAGTTACCAAGTTGAACAATAAGTTATGGTTGTGATTCAAATTATAAAATGGATTCAGCAGTTAAAATTATATTTGCGCAGCCACTCGTAAATTTGGTTAGTCGACAGAATCAAGTGTTCGGCTATTATTAAGCAAAGAACGCTTATTTGGAAAGAGTAGATAATAACATGTTTTGTTATAAGAACGGAAGTACGTATTGCTACCATATTATTTCAAACATTTCACTTTATGTAAATACGTTGTATTGGTACCTAAACATTGTTTATACAATAATATAATTAACAGTGTTTCTTTAACATTCCGAGTAACAAATTAAACAAACATTTAGAAGTGGAACCTTTAATCAATTTACTATTTGTAGCAAAGAGAAGAATAATCATAAAATACTTTTTAGCTCAAATAATGGTTTATTTAAACAATATTTCCAACCCAACTGTCAGATTATCAATCTAACATACAATCCTCATAATCTGGGATCACATTGGTTTTCAACTCTAATAATGATGATGATTATGGATGATTTTGTTTTTACGCCGTTTAACAGTCCCTAGACCGTCTCAAGGGCGTCTATTATAATGGCAGGAAGAGTCTTATTGTTGCATATTATAATAAAAGAAGTAAAGGAAGACTCCCAATACGATGTTTTGACAACATAAAATAATAATAGATTACAGGCCAAGAACAGAAAAGTCTGGAGGGATGCGGGGAAGGTCTATAGTAAAGAGACGAAAATTCGGTACTAATAATTTTAGCGGCACTAATGAAGAAATCCATTTCACAATATATTAAAATAAAACATATATATTAAGATACCTTCTGCATGAAACATAATTCTACTATTTATTGAATTATTTTTACTGTTACTAATTAATTAATTACCTATTCTATATTTATACAAAAATGTATTTTTGACTATTGCGTCTGTTTGTGCTTGTTGTTTATCATACTGCTTGTTTAACATGTAAACGCCTCACGCCGTGTGTTCATCTAAATAAATAAAATACAGGATTATGTACCTACCATCACATTTTATGCACATCAAGTAAAATAAGGAAGTAATACATATGTAGATATACTTTAAATAAATTGCACACAAATAGTTTAACATACCTTTTTTTTTTTTTTACCAAAAAAAATTCACTGCCATCAAGTATGAGAAAGGCCAAAAACGTAGCAGCCTTCACAAAAAGTTTAAAGAGGCATATCGTTGATGGACGTGAGTGAGAGTGGGCTATAGAGAGAGAGTGAGAATCATAAGACTGTATTAAAATAGTGTAATTAAAATAAGTATAGTAATATAGTGTAATAAAATAGTGTAATAAAAATAAGACTGTAATAGTGAATTAAAATTAAGACTGTTATGAAACTGTAAAAAAATAGTGCAAATACCTATATAGTAATAAAGTTATGATCCCCTTATACCAGCATAATTAGGCTGACTGGGGACGAATATAATTATATCCACGGAAAAATTAATAGTTATATTTTGAATTTGTGATTACATATTGTTAAAAAAAATATTTCTTGAATAAAATATTATTATTATTATTACCTACATAAAACATTAGAAACAGTTTTCACCAAAAGTGCGAGCCCAACAATGGAACATTTTCCCAACTGATATGTATGAAATTCAAAACTTTTGACTAATTATATTGAAACTCGAGGATTGTTTAGATCGTTATACCGCAGATTGTTCGTTTCTGAAGGTGAGCTCATGACTTAATATATCAACGATATAAAACAAAACAATCCAAAAGGCTTAAAATCACACACTGACAAAGCCCAATAGATATAAATTGAACTATATGGTACCAAGCATAGTAATTCATTCCAACTGTCATATGCACGTTCAACATCCTATCTAAACATCTAATACATCTTGACGTTCCGTTTCTCCCAATTTGGATTATAATTTCTGCATTTACACATCCCAAATCACGTTTCCAATCTCAGTTCAAACTTATTAAACTAGCTGTATGCATCGGATCAACAACTCCACTATAATTAAAGTCCGAACTCCTGAAATTGAAGCGAAAGCAAATGTTAATTTTATGTATCACACAAATCATTAAATAGAGAGTAAAGCAATAAAAATACTGATAATGTCAAACACTATGGGATATTTTTTAATTGACTAACTTTATCAAAATTAATATAATTAAATGTCACAGATAACTTATGAATACCTAGGAACCTACTTATTGCATTATGAGAAGTATTTACCTACTTGATATTCACAAAACTTAATAGTATTGTGCATTGCATAGCACAAAAATTATCGAACAGCAATTCTTCCGCAACGAACTCATAATTATTTGGTAGGCTAAAATTGCTATATACAGTAATAAATAAGAAATAAATAATAAATCAATTTTTATAGTAACAACTCCTGTTAAAAAATTGTTTCGTGATAAACACAGTAACAATGTGAAAATTATACATCATTAACAAAAAATAAAAATGAATAATCATAAATTTTATGGCATTATAACAGTAAGTATACTTAAATAATGTTGCAAGTATCCTCTTTCAATTCTATTTATCTACAGGTAGACTGAACGGAATAACTTTTATTTTCTGTAAAACCTGAAAATTTACGAGTATCGCTTACTATTCAATATCCATTACAATATCGTTTTGTATAATACATTTCGTTACTGTCGCACATTTGAAATATGCACGGTAGGAAACTTTTATATGTATGAGCATTTATAATGTATGGACGAAAGCATACAACGTACATTAATGGATAGTTCCAACAGAGGAGGATAAATGGAGCAAATAATGTAAAATAATATAAAATACTCGGTCACATGAGACATCTGAGTAAGACATCGGAAAGGAATCCTACTACTTGCCTCGAGATTCAGATACCCATATTAAATCCCATATAGGTAAATAGATGTATTTTATAATACCTACACATATTCACACTAAACTTGTTATACCGTCGTTGCATATTCAAAAAGAGACATGTGCGCACATTTTTATTTGGGCATACTCTTTTAAAACTGTTCATTAAGGCATTAAAATTGTAGTTTGGATTTTTTATTGCCATGTGATATTATTCTTGATGTATTGAATTTTAATATTTGATACTAAGATTCACTTTATAAAATAGTTATGACGTCATTATAAGCAGTTTATTCTGGAAATGTCAAAACATTTATGAATTCACATGTCTCTTTTTGAATATGCAATGACGATACGTACTAACCTATTTAATAAAAGCAGGTGTAAAGCTTACACTCAGTAAAAAGTAAATAAATAAAAAATGCAACAATCCAACATTCTAAGTAGATATTTATTGCACTATTAATTATTTATCGAACAACTATTTTAAGCAGACATTTATTGCATCAATAATCACTTAATTGTAAATAACAATCGAAGTCTTTAAAATGTGTGGCTTCACAGCGAGAAACTTACCATACAATATTGCTTAGAAATAGAAACTAAAGGATTTATTGTTTTTATTGTTTCTAAGTGGTCCTAGGCCCTATTATGTAGGCACTTGGACTTGTCATACATACATTTTATAAAATCTATCACAATATCAAATACAATCAATCAAAGTTAAACAAAATATCAAATTACAGCATTTTTGTAGTCACGGTTGTAAAGAGTCCGGATCCACAACGTCAAATGTTCAAATATATTAAATTAAACTAAAGGAATTGCGATTAAATCAAATGTTGTTAAGTTCTTTTTCCTGCTTGTATACCACTAGTTATATAATATGATTTATGTATGTTTCTAGTTGAAAATCAAATAATCTAACGCAAATTGTAAATGTTCTGGAGTGTGAAAGATGCTCCCTCTGTTCATTTTATATCTGTAGGTACTATTGCAGTCTGGTGTTGTTTTTTATATATATTTTTCGAAGGGAACAAACAGTCAACACAACAAATATTACAAAAATTAATATTAAATCTATAAATTAATCTATAAATATATTTATCAGTTATTTTTAAAATATGGTTATCATGGAATTGTGAAATTGTATTGTTAAAAGCTTTGGCCGTCGATTTGAATTATCGAAATTCTCTCCAAGTATTGAAGTTTACTTAAATTTTTTAAAACGTTTACGTTGAATTACAATCAAAGTTGAAGAATGTTTAGTTCACGTTCTTGGTGTGGTGAGGAAGTAAACAAAGAAATGAATACAGTGAAAGAAGCGGAAAGCTTTATAAAATAAATATAACTTCATCAACATTATCAAATTTTATTTAGTTACAGTGTTATTTTTTAATGAAAGTCGATATTACAAGGTTTATAATTTAAATCACTACAATTTCACTTATAAATTTGATCGGCATTAGTTAACTGGATTTTTAAATGAATAATTATAAAAATTATAAGATAAATTAGATAAAATATTAAGATAAACCTAAAAAAATAGTACGTGAGCATAATAATTAGTTTGGATTATATTTTAAGAATCTCACTACAGAAACGAAATAATTTTGCCGAGCCGAATCGTTAAAAATTTATCGAAAAGATTACAAATGCTCTACTTTTATTCAGTACTTGCAAATGATGAGCAAAAAGTAATGTAAAAAAATACTACGCTTATAATTAATTTACGAAAGCAAATATTTTCTATAACTGAATATTCCAGGCACCAAAACACATTCAACTGTAAATATAATTGCTTCTACAAACATCTACAGATATAAAAAAGAATGTAGATAATAAAGTTAAAGTAAATGAGTTCATGTTGCTTTACTCGAATTAAAATAAATATTTGACTACCGAAACGAGAAAATTCTAGTGTTCCTCGATGTCTCCCTTTGATAATATTACTTACTGCGATTAAAGCCGATTCAAGTTACATAATTAAGTTTAAAATACAAAAAATAATGTAAAAGGGATAAATGCAATTCACAAAATGTTCTGTCAATATTCTTTTTATCGAATGATTCCTCGTTAAACAAAAATAAGTTTAAATACAATCACAAAGTGACGAGGTTTTCAAAACAGTAATGTTTAAATTAAAAATTAATTTTATATCATTATAAAATTAATTACAAAATTGCTTAATAAATGATATTTATGCTTAGAATCTAATCGAAAACATGTTGTGAATACAAGGCAATTTATATTTACTAGCATAATTTATAAGCAGATTTATTTTGGGAATATTCGGAAAAATTATTTGTAGAACAAGTTCTAATCGCGTGAAACAATATTTTTATTTAAATCTCATTTATCTTTTTCCAGAACTGGATGTTATTTTTTATATGTACATTTGTATTTTTATTGAAAGTAATACACAGTTAAGAGTTTATTGAAAAGTAATACTTCTAAATACAAAAAAATAGTTAAATAAGTCATGACATGTGAAGTAAGTAAGTACGTGGAAAACGTAAATAATAAATTGATCAGAAGAGGGGGATGGCTCGGGAGGCCACGGTTCCAGCTGTCCAGTTCCAGATAATTAGGTTAACTTTGGAATGTAATACAATCAGCCCCGCGGGGATAAACTTAATAGCCAATCCAGCATTACATGGAACAATTCAAATAACGAGAATAATAGAACAAAAAACGATATTCCAATACCACTCATGTAGTCATAGAAGAAATGATGCAAAAATAATTGTGGAATATATTTCACGAATATTCAGGTATGCGGGTAAAACTCATTATTAATGTAACTGAAAACAACATTTGACATAAAAATGCTCTTGAAAGAGCCAAAGGTGATTCTACTCGAAAACGAAAGAAACAATATTCGCAATGTTTGTTTTCTTTGCGGTCATCATGTTCAAAGTACAAAGATAAGATTTTCAAACGTTCCTCATAAGTTCTTTAAAAAAATCCATAAAGGGTATTTGGAACAAGACAACGTAAAAAACATAACACTAGAGACGAAATTAATGTTCCGTAGATGGATCTCAACAGAGGAAAGGAGGGTAATAACATACCCACTCCCCGAAACTTGACGAGTTTTATAGGGGAGCTTTCGTGTATGTAGGAGTAGCCACTAGCTACTGGCTACCTGGAGAAGAAAGAATTTAATGTTTGTTTGTAACTAACAATTTTACCGTCGTTAGCAGGAGGTGTGATAACTCAGAGCCGTCTATGTAACTACAGACATGAACCTAATACAATAAAAGTTTTCCGATCAACAAATACACTTATAGTGAAGATTTAACACTGGCATTTTGATTTAGGTATCTAAATTTTGTACATTGCAGTTATAAACTCAAAAATTGATTGATAGTTACAATTAAGGTCTGCACATAATTTGGTAAGTAAAATAGAAAAATATATTACTAAAAATAAATACTACTCTATTATGTATATACTTGGATATGCGGGATTTTCTATGATGAAAATTCCCTCCAGAGAACGTGTGCAATATGCAGTGTAGGTACATCATGCACACCACATAAACACATTATCTTCCATTGATGCAACGCATAGCTATTCACTTCCCATATCCATCAGGATTATTTTT
Organism: Athripsodes cinereus; assembly: GCA_947579605.1. Taxonomy (NCBI): domain Eukaryota; kingdom Metazoa; phylum Arthropoda; class Insecta; order Trichoptera; family Leptoceridae; genus Athripsodes; species Athripsodes cinereus. Next base: position 18,406,115 of record OX388311.1, read on the forward strand.
AACAAAGCGCCATATCGTTTTGGAAACATCCGCTAGTCGCTTTCAGCAATGCAACAATAGCCGCATTGAATGAACCTCTTTTCATAAACACATGATTGATTGCATTTAATAAAATATACTAAAAATATTTGAACGCTCAAAAAACTAATATCCATATATAGGGTAAATACACAAATCCGGAACTGTTATATAGATGAATTTTCATAGTTCTAATTAATATTATTATTATATTGGATGATTTATTCGGCGCCGTTTAATGGAGCATCCATCTCAAGGGCGAAGCATCCATCTCAAGGGCGACATACAGTATGAAAATACAAATAATTAGAACAAATCTTAAGAAGATGTAAAGAATATTGATCAATAGGTAATTCATTTGCAAAATTAGGTGACTGTACAAGATCCCCTCAATAGGAAATAGGAGAAGGGTCCCGATGCTTGTGGATCGGCTGAGGCTAGATTAAATACACTTTGCCCATGGTACGCTGTTAGTTGACATATAATATGTTCAACATATTATATCAAACATAATAGTTTGATAATGGATTTGGTGAGATTGCTGAATGTATCCTGGGTTAAGTTCACTAAAAGCAGCCTAAACCTATTCGTAAGTATCGAGACACCATTCTTGTTTCCTACTAAAGGGAATTTGTTATGAGGATAGTACTATCTGTTGGTTGTGCAGATGAGGTACCCTACAAAAAAGCCATTGATTTTTAAAGTTGCAGTACGAAGTTAAGCACAACTATTTCGTAGGGATATACATACGCCAGATAAAGAGAAACCTTTTCTATACCTAAGTCTTATCAAAGATGCACTGGCAGTTGGTGCGCGCTGTGGGATTTAGAGAGAAACCCTTAGATAGATTTAGTAATACGATAACATAAATCTAGATTCAAGAGGTTACGCTTATTCCACTATCGTTTCAAAAATAATAAACATTCAAATAGAATATAAAGTACCTACCTATATACTCACTACACACTGTATGAATATACACAACTACCTACCAACATACATACATAAAAAAAGAAAGTACATTCAAAAGCACAGTCATTGGATACCCGTTCGATCTACTACTATATACCCACATACCTAAATAAATACTAAAACATTATCTACTGTAGGTAGAGGAGATAATATTTCACATCTGTGAATAAACACGAGTGATATTTGGAAAGCCATTATTCAGAAATGTATTATGAATGTAACATAACTATGATTTACTGGGAACAATAGAAAAGTCGTGAGTGTGACAAAAAATAATATAAGTTTAGCGCAACTTAAAGTCGGTAACAGTAATATTCTCTCATACAATGAAGGAATGAGGGCGGTTCTAGTAGTAAATAATGTTAAGAGGGACCCGCCCTGACACACTACATTCTGTCGTTTCAGTATGTATTTAAGCCAATGTGCCAAACCGTAAAGTTTACACTCTACAGATGCTTGAATAATCCGAGGTTTCCGTGTTTTATTTTCACACATTTCAAATCTCATATGTAACAAGAAATAAAAAGTGTAAACGATATCAGATTTACAGATATACTATCAGGGTATCTTTGAAAACTTGAGTACACAACGGATTTGCTGTCGGTATGTATAAAATATTGAAAACCTCATATGTGTATCATATGCGACAAGTCTCATATTTCAACTTAACGTTTTTAATAGCTTATAAAAAATAAAAATATTTGATTTTACTTATTCTGAAAAAAAATCTTAAAATCTTTGTATTTTTTTACAATACGAAATATTTATACTGTGTATTATTTGTTACTTGAGCAATGAAAATCATTTTAGCAAACCTTTGCCATCTACGAAGAAATCAATACTAAAGTCAAGTAACAAATAATCCAAAATATAAATACTTTATGTTATTAAAATGTCTTGCAACAGTTGCATAGTTAATTCTTCTAAATAAGTATCTAGGTATTATAATTTTTTTACATTCCTTAGTAATCTAAAATAAAAATCGGTGACAGTATTTATTTATTTACTTAATATAAAAAAAATGTAGAAATGTAACATTGTGAACTAAATAATTAATCCAAAATAATTTAACAAACCTCAAAGCAAAATGCAAGCAGTAACAGCAATTACGTAATGAGGTTTCATAGGAAAAAGAACGTAACAGTTTACAGAGCATTACAAACTTTACATAGATATAATATAATAAACAATGCGGAAGTACTCTTAAAATGTAGATAATATCCATAAAAGGATTGGCGGAAATCTCTTGAAAGTTATCTGTGTCACACAATTGAACATGTAACCAATTTAATTTCATATAATTCTTCATTTTACTTACTTCATCTATAAAATATACAGTGAATATATCTTTCGATACATTAAAATATAAAAACTTGAGTAACACAGTAGGTATGTAGTTGCACTCAACTGCCAAGTAAAGCGTCAAACATCGAATGGGAGAAATATTTTACCTGTAACAAAGAGAAAGGGTTATTGAGTATGTTAATTTACACTCAAATAAAATATTTAAGGGATAATAGAAATTATTGACGTAAAGTAATACATTATCATTAAACTTACATATATTTATTTATTTATTTGGACAATAAACGGCATTTGCCTTTTACAATACATGAGAAGTTTACAACATTATACAGTCTTCAAACATCAAAAAATGTATACACTTCAATATTAAAAAATAAAACAAATCACATATTATGTTATCATAAGCGACAGTGATATAAAACAATATTATGTTTAATTTGAATATTTTCCAAGATCCTACTTATATAATTTGTAATACAGTATCTACAATAGCGAAACGAGATACATGTAGATATTATTATTCCTTTCAAATATTTATGAATAATAATATAACATTAAAAATAAGTATTTACGTTGAAACTAAAGGATAATAGACAAATCTAATTTAAAATTCTTTTTTCATAATTGAATCATCCTTTACAAGCTAAAAGAAAAGAACTCACAAAGAGTAAACACGAATCAAAAGAAGAATACCAGCTAAGGTTGAGGAATGAGATGAATCCCCTACCGTGGATATACGACTACAAGTTAAGAGTTCGGTCGTCATTATTCGCAAAGAAGAAACAATGAGTCGTATCAACACTTCCTATGAAAGGAATAACAGGAGGTACCTACATAAGGTTTAAGCGTACAAAAATATTCCAAATAAAGTGTATCCGAGAGACATAATTAAATCGTTCTAAGAAAAATAATTAACACAAATACCTTTGTCTTACTATAATAAAATTTAATAAATGGAACAAAAGAGCTTACGAGAGTTTAAACTAAATTAAAAATAAAAACAAGACCGTTCAGTTGACCTCATTCACAAGAGAAAATGGCGTGGAAAATATGGAATTTCAAAATACCGCTAAAAGCCAAATAAAACAACAAGCAAATTATACAAATTGTTAAGAACTTCTCTACGTTTTTTCTCCTCAATAGTAGACGGCGCTGAAAGAAACAAACTTTTCACTTTCAAATTCAACTTTCATGAAGATGAATAGATTGAATTAAGTAATAGGTGTTTCAACCGAACTACAAATGTTTCCCAATCTTAAACCCTCAACTCGTCTCCGTCAACTGAAACAACAAATGAAGGGTTTGTTAAAATTGGGATAACCGAGGAATAATTTACATACTATCTATCTATCTATCTATCTATCTATCTATACATCTCTTACATGTGGAGTAACTAGTAGACTTAATGCATACAATAAACAATTCAATTCAAATACATAGAAATTCACAGAATTTGATTTTATTATTTACATATAAACCACCTGTCAAATTATCTCTATGCAAAGATTTACATTACGTGCAGGAATTAATTAAAATGTTCCTTTTATTTATTTATTCCATTAACGATATCACATCACAGTGTGATAATTTTCAATTCAATTCCAATAATTTAACAACATTTTTTAGTAACTAAAAGCGCTATGTAGCACTAACAGATGTACACATTTATTACACAAACATAAAATTAATAAAGGTGGTCAATCTTTGTTTGAAGTTTCTCGTGAAATTACTGTATTGTTATTTTCCCAGCTTGTGCATTGGCGTGCCAGCTCACCTCTGACAGTGTAAGCATAATACCTACATGTAGCTTCAACGTTATATGAACAATGCAATATCTCCTCCACGAATATAACATCTCAGAAAACTCTCTATTCATCTTTCTTACGCTACATGCCACAGCAGCCACCCTGTACATCACGTAAAATAACAAAATACACCTTTACATATACAAATAAAAATGCCTGCATCCGTTGCCGTTTCTTTCGACTTTTAGTAACAAACAATTTCATAAAGTGAACAATGATAAATAAAAACTTTCCAAACCCGATAAAAATTATAATAAATACGTAATGATTAACAAATAATGCTCTTAATATAGTTTCCTATTGACACGATAGCGATGATACGAAGTATGTTATCAAATTCGTAATTAGAGGGTATTTTTTCCCGGATTATTTTCGTTCCCAGGAAACAGGAAATTTTAAAAATATATTAAATTTGAGGTGGAAATGTAATTTTTTTAGGGAAAAGTTAAATAAATGTTGTTTTTGCAAAAAAAATAAAAATATACGACCCAAATGCGCTCCAGAGGATCATAACTGGTGACGAATCATGGTTTTATGGTTGTGACGTGGAAACCATAGCTCCATTCATTGGAATAGATCCATTTTTTTTTGAATAGGCAAAAATCGAAGACGAGCCAAAACCCAGATGTCAAAAATTAACTAAAGATTCAAAATGGCCGACCTTGTCAGCATAAGTAAGAGACATAAATACCAATATAATGCTACAAAATATCAAAAATCAGATATACGTAGCCCACGGAAATTCAAAATTCGCGATACTTTTTGAACAGAGTAGTATGTGATGCACAGGCCGCACAGGTCGCAATCTCGCAATAGATTAATAACAATGAGTTTATTTTAACTGATGTGATACTTCCTCAGCACGTGTTACCAAATTCTCCGAAAAAGCCATAAAACTATTCACTGTGTCGGTGTTTAGGTAGTAGAATTTCATATCGAATAAAATGAAACAAGCGTTTTATTCTACTATTGATTTATTCGATGAGAGAGACGTCTTTCGTCTTATAAGGATTGACAATGTCCTTATAAGACGAAAGACGTCTCTCTCATCGAATAAATCAATAGTAGAATAAAACGCTTGTTTTATTTTAGCCATAAAACTAATGTTTATCTATAATGTTCGAATATTAAATTGTGATGGTATTTGTGCGTTTTTTTTGTTTACATTATAAGTATTTCGACTGTTTCAAAAAAATTTTTTTTTCTTTTCTCATATTGTTTTTACATTAATAAATAATTAATACCTACCACAGCATAGAAGTAAAAAAAATGCAAATCGGTAAATTTATGGTACCTCGAAAATTGTGAAGAGTTCACCCGTGGGGAACATTCTTGGTTTACGGAGTATTATTTTGATAATAAGTTTTTGAGACACAGTTACAGATCTTATGTTAGTCTTGAATGTTCCACCCCAGGCAATAATACCATAGAGCAAAACAGGCTGAACAAACGCATAGTACACAGATTTCATTGACTCCTTTGACATAATGTTTCTCAGTCTCAGGAATATGTATATCAGCCTTCGTATCCTATTTACGGTTGCCTCAAGGTGACTCTTCCACTTCATGTCCTGGTCAAACGTTAAGCCAAGATATTTAACGGATTCCTTCTGTTTCAATTCCTTACATTTCCCATTATCATGTGAAGAACAACGGCAGTCATTATCATGGATTTTTATTAAAATGTTCTGTGGTACTTGAGAGGGTCGCACAGAGAATGGTACAAATATAGTTTTTTTCAGAATTTAACGATAATAAATTCCTATCAAACCATTTTTTAATTACATTTATGTCTCGATTAGCTTCGTCTATGGCCTACGTCCACGTGTCACCAGTTGACAGAATAACGGTGTCATCCGCGTATGAGAACAAACGTCCCTAAACGTTGACTCTAAAAATGGGATTTATATTATATTAAGAATAATACAGTACGAGTACAGTCCCCTGTGGCACACCATACAGTGGTATCCCCGGGTCGCAGAAAACATCATTCAGTTTAACAAATTGTGTTCTATCGGTTATATAAGATTTGAACCATAGTAATGCCCTTCCATGCACACCGGTCTCACACCCGAATTCATAGTCGTTTACTTGAGTAATACTTGGCCGAGGAGCACTCAAGTAAAAAACATAACAAAAACCGATGTTAATCGTGCTATGGCATCATGCGTTCCACACCCGGTTCTAAATCCAAACTGATTTTCATTTAATATATTATTTTGTTCGAGGTATATACATAACTGTTTTTTTACTATCTTTTCAATAATTTTTGTTAGGTATATTAGAGACAATAGATATAGGTCTATAATTTGTCATAAAATTTGGATCACCGCTTTTAAAAACTGGACTCACTATAGCCTGTTTATAATTTAATGGGAATTTTCCAGTCTTAAAACTTAAATTTATTATATATGTATGATAATGGTTCACTTCTTAATAGTGTTGTATCAACACCATCATATCCCGGTGATGATCCATCTCTTAGTGTCATCACAGCATTTTCAACATATAGTCATTCTTGTTGTCTGGGAAAAATCAGAGAACTTCAACTCATTGCTATTGGTCCCTGTAAAGTGATCATCATGATGATGATCCATGCTTAGATTATTTGAAATTATAATGTCAGCCAAGCTTTTACCTACATTCAAAAAAATCTTTAAACCAATTTGCACATTTTTTAGTTTCATTTTTAACGGATACTGTGTCATCATTATTTGTAATTTCACGTATTGAAGAGCAATTTTTTTTTATCTAGTAATTCATTAATGATTTTCCACTTTGCTTTAATATTATCACTATTTTGATCAATTTTCTTTTTATAGTATATTTCTTTAGCATGTTTAATTAGATGAACTAGTTTACTTTTATATCTTTTATATAACATAATATAGTGAGGAATATCCGGTGATCTTTTTAGACTGCGATATAGTTTTTCTTTGTGTCGTATAGAATTTACAAGTCCAACACTAATCCATGGTTTGATTGGTTTATTCTTTGAATTTATTTTATTTATTACGACTTTTACAGTTAACTAAACAAAAATTTCGGAATCGGTATGGCAATCTGCATGACTAATAATTAGTGTTTTTTTCCCGGGAAACGGGAAATAAAATTAAAAGAGTTTTCGGGAATAACCCTCTATTCGTAATAAAAGAAAACAATAATAATAATTACTAAATACTAAACTTTATTGAAAACTCAACTTTGTTCAATTATAAGGTTAAATCAAACAACTGTTTAATGATAGAATATATATTTATATTTAACTTTATCTTTAACCGGCTAATTGATAACCGATTTAATATACCATTTACAACAACGAACAAGTTATAGTATGCAAAGAAGGATATTAAAATAATTTAACATCATTTACCTTTAACTCTAAAAGCAGAATAAACCGTTATATTTTACACGCAGTCTTCAAATCACGCAACTCAAACATATTTACAATCCATATACCTATCAACCTAACAAACAATGTCTCTACTATAGATGTTGATTTATTCGTCAGCTAATTAAATAAACAATACTCTCTAAACCAGGAGTGCCCAACCTATTGGGCCTCATTAGAAACGAGATGAGTTGTTTTGGGCCACACATAAAATATACCTACATATAGGTACTAAAGATGTTGTGTTGTGGCTCAAAAGTAAGGACCTATTTTTAGGTGTCCAATCCCTTAAATTCCTATATTTACCTGAGTTTTTTTTAAAAAAATGGGACTTTTTAGTAGATCTCAATTAAAAAAGAAATGTAACTTCCTTACACTTAAAATTACTACTCCCCCTCCTCCATCCAGATTTTCATAATGGTATAGGAATTTGAAATATTTCGCGACCTCTTTGGATTTGTTAAAGATTTTTTTATAAAAATGATACATAACATTCGAAAACTAAAATTCGTAGATTTGAGAGAAAAGAGGAAAATACGTAGAATCGGAACAATAACAAATAAGACCAAAAATAAGTACATCGACGATTACTTGAAAGTGCCTTTCTGACTATAAATAGCAAAGTGAAATTTTATTAATTTGTAGTCGATATCTGACATTTTTTAAGTTTACGATTTGTTATTGGGCCGCGAGTTTGACAAGCCTGCTCCAAACGAAATCAGAATAAAATACTCGTATAACATACACTGAATAAGAATAAAGTAGGTATACCAAAGGATATAAGACAATCCAATTTATGGAATAAATTGTTTCTGTGATTCATCATGAAAATTGTGATATATACCTAATGAGAATTTGAGAACAATAAGATCGATAAGTGGCCTGATAAAAGTGTCTCAGACTTTCAAACGGCAGACCCAGTTACGATTCCACCCGCTGCCGACTTAGTACTCCACCTTCACGACACGAGCATATTGCTCACTGTGAGGGTGTCCAGAAAGTAGGGTTTATTTCAAATCCAGATTCATCCTATATTTTTAAAAAATATCGAAAATATGAAAAACTTGCAGAAATTTATTCAAACGACAATTTAAGTTTTATTTATAAATTAAGAATTACCGAAATATTTCTTGACATTGATAGTGATCAGTAATTTTAGTAATTGAACAGCAATTTCAGTTAAGTGCATAGTGATAATTAGCTTCTCAGTAATATGTACGAGGAAACAAAAACGGAAAGAGTGTTTATCTAACGATTAAGTTCACTGTAAATCCCAGTAACAAAAAAAACTGCCAGAATGACATTCGGATGACGTGTCAAATTGAAACGTAGAAAAGTGAATAAGACAAATGAATTGGATCACGGACGTTGGTCAAATTACCGGACATGAAAATGATAAACAATGGAATTGCAATAAAAAAGACAAATTAGACGTACCGGACCATTTCGTTCCCGCCCGACGTAATTAATCACAGAGACAAATAAATTGTCGGCTTTGTTTGTTACGTTATGTTGGCTGTAGCAAGAGCCAGGATGAGGTGAAAAATAGGGATAGGAATGGGAATGGAAGGGAGAATAAGAGAAGACGTACATACACCCACAACAAATACAAGATGGATGCTGAATCATTTTATAGACCACATCAAAAATAATAATGGTAGTCACCTATTCAGGTGAGAAGACAGTGCACGCCTCCTACCTTATTTACTATACCAACATAGGCAGAACTTAGTATCTATGTAGGTAGCTACTTGCTTAATTCATAATCATGACGATTAATATACAGCTGTGTTGTGGTGTGGTGTGGTGTGGTGTTGTCCACCTCGTATCCTGTCTGATAAAAATATAAATAATAATAACTGACAGAATATCGATATCTAAGTAATTGATTAATCGACTGTAACAATGTTGAATATTCAATGAAATAAACCTGATTGAAATTAATATTTCAGATATATCTATACATGTTTGGAAGAGTAGATACCTATATGTGTCGCTAGGCTACATCCTCTCAATGTCATCCAAATGTAAGCATGGTGCATTGAGGTGGAAGATATATTTCTATGACTCCTACATAAAATATCGATGTAACAATAGGGAAAATGAGAATCATGCCAGTGGGCGTATCGACAATTATACAATAGATAACATTATTTCACAGGTCAGATAACAGGAAAGATAACATTATTTCACAGGTCAAATGACTTACCAAGCAACTCCAAAAACGCATAAAATCAAGATAACTTATATATTAACTGAGTTCGTCAGTAACCTGGAGGTAGAGTCTCAGCCTCATACACATGGGATTCGTGATTCGATCCCAGGTGCCGGTGAACTCCCCCTTACTATGAATGGTGTATAAGGTTAAATTAACGTTTTTTTTTTAATAATATATTATAATTTATAAATAATTTATAATAATAATAATTAAAATAATATATAGTTTATAACAAAAACCCAGATATATCTTAAAAAAAATTATAATGAAATTAAGCCAACCATTTTTCAACTACGTCAAAAAGACTTTAAGGACCAGATATCACTGTTTAGACAAATTCAAATAGAGTATAAAGTCCAATAGTAACACTCTAAATAACTTTCATGTAATGACTACACACGAACCATGATACATAATAATATGGTCGCAAAGTCAAGATAAAGATGTAAGATATATCTAGTGTAAGTAAACATTCAAGAACGCTGAACTTATACTCTTAATAGTAAAGTATGTAGAACTGGAGTACGTACCTTAGAGCATACGCCAAAGCTTTCATCCCATTTTCTTGCTGAAACTTGTTTTTAAAATACAAACAGCGAGATCCGCTTCTGAGCACATATTAATTAAAAGTTCCTATTCAAACCAGTGACTGGTGATGATACAAAGCCATTTTGTCTATGGGTTACATGAGGCACATGATATTATTTTATCTTTTTCAATGATTATATTGTATTAACTTGCTTAAGATTTTTATCATAACGGTAACACGTACTTAGGAATATAAGAAGATTATTTGCAATACCATTGCCGAACAATGTCAATGACGCAAAAAAAATATCAACTAAAAGAAAACGATGAATAGAATAAATTACGAACCAAACGCAAAATAAATGTGTATGAAGTAAATTTGACGAATATTCAATCTACCGAATGATTACAATTAAACTTGCAAAACTTTATAGGACGGAATCAATTAAAAGACAAATAAAGTTTATTATTTTTAAATCCCTTTTATTAATGTTAACATGGAGACAGTTGGTGGCATGAATTTTGAAGGGTTAATTGGCGTTAGGACATCAATTCATTAAAACAGGTGAATTGGTTGTAATACAGTCCCCAGTAGGCCACTCACACACCCCCAGGCTTGATTATAAAAACATATTGACACGCAAATAGCGCACATCTCGCAGTGTAGGGAAGTGAGGACGCTAATCAAAACATAATTTTCTGGTCCACCTTATAACTTACACAAATACTTCGTTGACCTCAAAGCCATTGTCCATTTTAATTTGACTATCTTTTTCTATCTATATCATCTATCCATTCTGACCCCTAAACGGGTCAGAATGAATAAATGTAAAGAATATACATAATAATCTAAAAAATCATATCATGTAAAGAATATAATTTGACTTCAACTATCAACGTCAAAATTAGACCATGAAAATAGAAAAAAACAAACACGAAGACTTATGATGATAAAGTCTAATCCACAAAATTAAAAAAATCTACTTATCTCGTAGTTGATGTTATTGTTCATTTGAATACAAACAGTAGCTGTAAAATTCTACATCATACTAGTTATTAAGGTGTCCTAAAGTTTAAATTAATTGTACATAAGATAGGGTTAGGTATGGAATAAAATATTGAGCAAATGACCTCCGCGAGATGATATAAGAAACAGAAGAATGCATAACCTCAGAACGAGAAGAACCGACCCCAACAGCCTTCAGCGGCAATAAGTTGGGACAGTGCCAGGAAGAAGAAGAAAAATACCTCCACGGCTTTACTGGCACAAGCGCATTCTTTTGTCAGAATTTTCCATGACTACGTTACGTAAATATCTGGCTGAATATTGTTGATGCAGCGTTGAATCTCCTCCTAGAGTACATACATAGGTGTATCTGGACTTATTGACATTTAGCTTCAAATAGCCCCATAGAAAATAATCTTGTGGTGTCAAAACGCATGATCTAGGAGACGATTACTCATCACAGAAACGAGAAAGTACACGATCAGGAAATGTCCCATGTAATACCTAATTAACGGGCTATGTGGCATGTCACACCGTCTTGTTAAAACCAGATAGCGATCACATCAATATCATCCAATTTAGCAAATGAGTACCGGTAATATAAGCTCCTTGATCATCCTCAATTTCGAAAAAGTATGATTCAATGACTCCTGCGGCCCACAATCCGCACCAAAATGGAACATGTTATGGGTGCATTGCATTTTTTTTCACCAATCACCCGTAGGTTCTCTGAATCCCAATTGCAGCAATTTCAAAGCTGAACGAAGCCATCTAGATGAAAAAGAGCTTCATCACTAAATATGACTTCGTTCAAAAAATCAGCATACACATGTCTATCTTTAATAATGCATTCAACCTGTTTATTAGAAAGCATAATAAATAAATAAAACAATTTCGCGTAGATTTATTTTTAAAGAGTCTTTAAGAGTAAATCTGATGAGATTCATTATCACATTATCGCAAATAGATAAGTACCTTCGCAGGATAAAGCCACTCTGTAAAATAAAAGAAAGCACACTTTCGTTTATCGTTACAAATGTATTACAGGGGGAAAGGATTCACCTATTATTATCATTGATTCATCCCGTTATCGACAAAACACAATACACAATAAGTACGACAAGTGCTCGTACATTTAGTACAAAGTCCCGTGCGGGCGATCTATCTAAAGAGAAAAACGAGAATAACACTCGTATGTACCCCGTGTTTATACGGAATACGGATAAAACCAATACTCGACTCTGTGTATTTAACTACCAACTCTCAAAATACTCTTACCTACGTGTGCGGAGAATACATATATATAAATAAATTTACAATCTAATAACGTTAGGGTAATTTGCTATACCTACAAAAAAATACCGAAGGGAGAAGCGAATGAATGGCAGTATATAAAATTTATGTGGATGGATGAGAATACATCCTGAATGTCCATAATTTTTGTTGGCACAAAGAGGACGGCTTATGTGTTTGTAATATGCGGCTAGACTGTTGGCTACCCCACTTTTGGGATATCTCGTTATGTTATAGCATAGCAGTAGGTATAGCATTAAACTTACTGATAACGCTGTTAGAAAAGTAACAAGTATATGTAGAAATGGAAGGTCCTAACATATTATTATAAAAGCTGATTGAAATACTTATCTTATTGGAGAAATTAAATAGTTTTTAAGATTTTATAATATATTTTTCATAAATAATAATAATAATCTTTATTGCACAAAATTAGTACACAATAAGAAGAAAAAACATGGTATCATAACAATAGAATAGGTACATAATTTTGTGCAATGGGCGAGTTTATCGCTGAAGCGCAATATCTTCCAACTAACCCATAAATAAATAAATCCAATGTTTTTGTGCCAACCTTTTGGAAATTCATTATTTACATATATTTTTTTAAACACTGTATAATTTTCAAATTAAATTTATTTACCCCAACGTTTTCGTAAAAGCTTCTACCTGGCATCATCAGGAGGACTAATTAGTTAAAGTTCATGTGTAGTGAGTCTGTATATATATTTTTCATAGCACGTGAGAAGAGTCTGTATATATATTTTTCATAGCACATGAGAACAAATTTGAATTGAATATGCAGATAAATAGGAGTCAACGACTCTTCCATCTAAAACTATCATCTAGTCACCTTGATAATAATTCTTTTTATTAGTATTTTTGGTAAGATCGGAAATTGGCGACTGGATTGACTTACTAAAAAAGTGTAGATGTTTATCATATTTTTGATTTTTAAATATCTTTATACTAATCATTCCTATCAATTCAACTACGAAAACGAGCAGAAACATTCTGTTCTCTCCGATATTCGAGCCCTTAAGCCCTCACTTATAAGGCGTGTGTAAAGACCGCTATTTAACCTATTTGAATAGGTATTAAAAGGTAGGTTTGTTGTACATGGTACCTACACATATATATGTGAATTTCCTTTTTAAGAAGGCATGATACAGAGTTTCAACGATTATGAATCGACTCAAGGCTCGGTTAAGAGTACCTACTCTTTAAGCGCGGGCAACATTCGCAAGTCCTCTGTATCATGCTTGTCACATGTCTCAGAATATACCTACAACTTTTAAAAAACTCTGAGAAGGTGAACAGAGTGTTTCTGTTAGTTTCCAGAGTTGAATTGACTGGAATGATTCATCTAGAGTAATTTAAAATTAAAATAATATTATTTTAATGCCACGAAACATAACTAAGAAGGATCCTACTTATATTCATTTATACTTTATCCAACAAATAAGAAACAAGACACAGGTGCTGAAAAAGGCACTGAAGTTTGATGTTTATAGAAAAGGAAACGGATATTATAAACCGTGATTTATAACTTAGAATAAAATATCTTAATAAAAGTACAAGTCATCATCATCATCATCGCCCTCAACGCTCCTCTCGGAAGCACAGGGCAGAAACCAGCCTCCTCCATTCAGAGCGTCTCTGTGCCAATTACGTCACCTCTTTCCACGACATTCCTTGCGCTCTGATATCGTTGTCATAGGAACGGTGTATTGTGAAAGAGGGACGCCCGGGCCGACGGAACCCCTGCGGACGGAAGAACAGTGCTCTTTTTGGCCAACTATCATTAGGCATTCTCAAAACATGTCCCAGCCATGACCATCTTCTATCCTGTATTACGGAGATTACAGGTCTCTGCTGGGTGCGCCGGCGCACAGCATCATTTGTAACATGTTCATACCATCTGATATCCAAAATCCTTCTAAGACAAGTACAAGTACCTATTCTTAAATATTAACACTACACTATGCTACATATTTCATCTATAACATTTTTAAAATCCATAAAAAGTATGAGTAAATAATAACAAGTCATTTGATAATACATAATATGTATTATCAAATGACTTGTTTAGGTACTTGTATGAGTACCTACATAAGTACCTACATTTATTTATTTACTTATTCATTCTTTACTGTACATTGATTACAAACAATTACATAAAAGGTATACATTCAAGTAAGATAAAATCAATCTTCTTCTTTTCGTGTCGGTCAGCAAACGATAAAATAACAAAAACATAAAAATCCACATCTATATTCCCATTCCCTCCCAGAAAGCCACGACCTCTCTTGCAGCTCTCCCTAAAATAATTCCTAAAATTCCTAATTTCCAATAATTCCTAAAATGTAGAGCGAAATAAGAAATCAAAATTCATTCCATGGTTTCCTAAGTCCATAGATCTAGCAAAAGAGTGGGAGAGTAACAACTTTATTCAAAAGTGAAATGCAAGAGATAACAAAGCGTTTATTTATGAGTAATCAGACCCGGAATCGCATTTCAAATTCAAAGTGTACAATCGATGTTTAAATTTATTAATTTCTCAAACTAAACAAAGACTTATTAATAGCCTTTGTGACCCGAGTAATACGTTCGAAGTATTACAACCGAAAAAAACTCTTATCTTTTTCAAACGAAATACTAGAAAAGGATGCTGGAAAATTGTCTACTACAGTATTTCCCAAACTATGGGTCGCGACCCACCAGTGGATCGTGAGCGAATATTGAGTGGGTCCTAATGGACGATTCACCACCGTAAAAGACATGAATAAAAAAAATGTTGTTGGAGCAATGTTTGGAAAAAAAAAAGCTAAAAGGCGGGTCCCAAGATTGGAAATTTTTCCTAGATGGATTGGAGCCTAGTCAACTTTGGAAACCACTAGTCTACTAAATACAGAAAAGACGTGTCAGTTGATTTTTGTGAACAATTACTGTTTTGAAAACATGCTTAATATCTGAAATTCAGAAGGTTCATTCCATTAAGGAGCTCATGGAATTATTGCTGATAAAATTCAATAGCCATGCATCCAGATTTCGGGAGGTAATAATAGCATGCTTTCTATACTTGACCTTTCCGGTTACAACCGCAACAGCTGAAAAAAGTTTTTCGGAATAAAAACTGATATACATAAAATTATCTAAGGACTGCTGAGGGACAGGAACAGCTATCAGACTATTGTCTATAGTGGCAGAAAATTTAGAAAATCTGAAATCGTCTTCAGCTGTGAATGTTTTAATAAATAAGTTCGCCAAAAAAAGGCGGGGAAAGTGTATATTTGATTTGAACTGTTTGGCTAGATTAGTTCCTAAGAGTATCAATCTTCTTCTTCAAGTGCCTTGTCGGGTCCCCCCAACGTTGGCGATCACCTCGGCGAACTTGTCCCTGTCCTGCGCTGCTCGGAACAGCTCTTCCACACTTCGGATGCCGGTCCACTCCCTTATGTTTCGCAGCCAGGACATCTGTCTCCTACCGGGACCTCGGCGTCCCTCAATTTTCCCCTTCAATATCAGTTGGAGAAGGTGGTATTTTTCTCCACGCAGAACATGACCCAGATGTGAAACCTTCCGAACCTTGATGATTGATAACAGCTCCCTGTCAACTCTAGCTCGCCTCAGGACTTCGGTATTGGTAACCATGTCGGTCCAGGGAATTCTGAGCATACGGCGATGGAGCCACATTTCAAATGCTTCCAGTCTGTTCATTGTATTGACTTTTAAGGTCCATGTTTCACATCCATACAATAAAACAGACCATACATAGCACTTAATCATTCTTTGGCGGAGCTTCAAATTTATGCTGTCATTGCAGAAGAGTGGTTTCATTTTGTTAAATGCAGCTCTTGCTGCCTCAATTCTGCATTTTATCTCTACATCTGGGTCAAGAGATTGCGTTAGTATCAATAATTGTATGTAATAACTTATAATCAAGATAAAATTATTTTAATTCAATGCGAGCGTTTTTGTTACTTATGTTAAAAAAATTACTCTTCATTTGGCCCCCCTAACAAATTTTAATACATGCCCCGTCTAAGGCACGCTGCGCCATAGGGAATCGCAATTTCTTTTGTTTGGTACCCAGCAAAAATAACAAAAAAATTGAAAAGGAATAATAGCTTCCTCACATAACTATTTTATCAACTCTTATAATTCCATCAATTTACGAAACTGTTTAATAGTGGCTACTTTCACATGTACTTGGAAATATTTAGGAACAGTGAGTATTTATAAATATTTGCATACTAACTACAATAATATTTCACCATTCACTTTGTCGGTGCTTAGGTAGTAGAATCCTATAATGAAATGAAAAACATAATATGTTTTTTCCACTATTATGATTCTTATTGAGAGAGAAATCTTTCGTCTTTAAAGGACATTGTCGATTGACAATTACTTTGAAAGACGAAAGACGTCGATCTCTAAAAAAAAACATTTGATTTTTATTTAATTCAGTAATATCCTTAATATATTAATGCTGATAGTAAAACAATGTCTGAGGAAAAAAAATAGAGATATACATGTTATGTAAGCTACGACGCAAAAAGGACACAGCCATCCAGTCGTTAATAATTCCACATTACCTACGTTTATTTTACATTTATTATATTATGATGGAAGAAGATTACGAAAAAATACGGTTAGCTAAAGAGGTAGGTACTCATGAGGAAATTACACTATGCAAAAATGTTGACACTACACATTTCTATTACATTGTCCATAGTTGTCCGCTTTGAGGGTGAATATAATTCTCATAGAGCACACGTTGACATTATATATTAGGTATGTGTACCTTCCTGTACAATGAACATACTGAAGCTAACAAGGGAACATACCAAATGATAAAAACGTTTAATTCACCATCTCTCCAACCCGTAGGTATATTGTTTTTTAATAGATATACCATTGGTTCCAATAACACGTAGAAAAATACATCATTATAAAACACCATTAACCCCAATATGTAGTAGCAATTGCGGGAAACACAAACACGTTTGAAATATGCATTGTTATAAAATATACCTAAATAGCAAAAACATATTGATGTGGTGGCATAATTCAATTAAATTTGGACTGATAATTTTCGAGTGGTAGAGAACTCGATAAAATTACGCATTTGTAATTTGGCTATCCTTATAGAAAACGGATATGTATAAATATTATACGTAAGGGATACCCAAAAAAAATAGAATAATAATACTAAAGTAAAAATAAAAAAAATTGTAGTAGGTTAAAGAAAATTCTATAAAAATGTGAAGTGTTTTTAACAGGTAGGTGATTCTACCTTTATAAAGATAAGTACTAACAGTCGCTTACATTATGGTAGCGAAAAGATGTCTTATCGACATGCAATGTAAAGTACCTATAAAGTTTATTAATAGAGGTTGGGGAAAACATTAAATAATACATTTATCATCACATGATGAAGAAGAGTGGAATGTGAGAGAAAAGATAATGTAGTGGGAACTAATGATACATATATAGTCGTAGTAGTTACTCCTGTTATCTCAGGTAAATTGCCTCGCCTTATCATCCAAGAAATATTTCACTGAAGAATGTCGATTATTCCTCGCATGTTTAACCTACTTAGCAGATTCGCGCACCCATTTCAAAGTAAATCCCTTCGAAATATACTCGCCTTAAATCTTCCCATGTAGGGTTTCTGATATTTACATCGCTACCTACCGAAGAGACGAAAGATCATATGATTTTACGCTGGAGATATATGAAGTGAAACTTTACTCCATTTCGCTGCGTACAGTCGGACAAAGACTAACTCATGCCTTTTTATATGGTACGAAACTTGGCCCGGCGCCTGCAGTTTGAACTCGTCGAAAAGATGTTGTGTTTCAACATTGCCACATCTGTCTCGTCAGGACCATCTCACATAGGTAATGGTCGAAACATACGATCTTTTCGACGAATCCAAACTGCATATTCTGGGGACGGGCCAAATCTCGTACCATATGCATAAGCATGGACCAAGTCACTGCCCGACTGTACACAGTGAAATGGAGTCAAAGTTTCACCTCATATATACTAATACAGGTTGATGTGATTCACATCGACAGTATTTGAATATGGCAGATATGTAGGAATAAATGTGTATGTACCTATCTACAATATTTTGGTGTCGCTATTGAGTATTGAACAGAGTGTATCAGACAGTGTCACCGGAGCATTGATGTTTCGTGTGTTTTGTAAGTACGCGGCTGTAGCCACATTAGGTTATCTAGTAACCGGGCGGATCGTTTGGGCGGTAAAGGTTTAAACGAATCGTAAAGCATTAATAATGGCTTGATATAGAGCTGTGTGGCGAAGCTTTACGTAGAGCGCTTCCTACTACAAATGAAAGAGGATTTGTACCGAAGCTGGGTATTGTGATCTCAATCTCAATAATCTGATCAGACAACCATTATGCAAGTTCAAAATAATCAATCCTAAGTATAACAACCTATGGAATGGAATATAAGTATGAAAAAAATATATCATAATATGTGTTACACAGACGAGTACGAGTACAACATTAATATATCCGCACACACCGCATGAGTTCGTCGGTAGCCTGGAGATAGAGACTCGGCCTCGTGAACAAGTGGTCCGCGGTTCGATTCTAGGTACCGGCAAACTTCCCTTTCACGACACAAGCTTTTAGCTTACTGTGAGAGGTGTATAAGGTTGTATTTAGGTTAATAACAAAACCCAAATATATCTTTAAAAAAAAACACGTGTAGGAACGTGATCATACCAAATATCAATACTAACTTGCGCAACACTTACTTACCTTATATATTTTCTATTATAAGACAGTACTTAACAATTAATATTTAGTAATCCGATTGTTTAGGATTTCGACATTAGCTATCAAATTGAATTAACAAAACGTATACTGTTTGCATAAAAAATGCCTTCAGTAGCGTATTGAGTCATAATGAACAAATTTAAAAAGGTTCCGATGAGACAATACGGAAAACAATGGGTATTAATACAAATAAAATTCGTATTAATATTATCATCTTTTCAATAACTTCATAACTCCTCAAATTAAGTGATTTTGTCTCGCAGCTTTCTACGTGTGGCGTCGCGTCAGTATGTTAGGAAAGACAAAGTTTCCAAACTGAAAATCGTGATTCAATTTCAAATCGAACATAGAAAAGTCGAGTGAGGATTCAAATGCTGAGAATCTCAATGTGCAATTTTGTCTATTTTTGCATAAGAATGTTATATTCCTCCGAACAACAATGCAATACAGAGAGAGATTCTCTCAATATCTTATATACAAAACTATTTAGTTCGAGAACTTTATATTGAATCACCCGTTAAGATCCGATCTTGTCTATAAAGCACAAAGTTTCCTCACTTCCACATAATGTTATACGATAATCAAATTCAATATCCATACACCATACAATGAAATATAGAATAAAGAGAAATACCTACGCTGCATTAGACAAGCATCTCACATATTTTAAAATAAATGTTCCAGCAATATGTAACCGCCAAAATGAAAACTTGTTGCGTTTTACAAATTAATGAATCCATCCATTCTTTAGAGTTAGTCCATCTGATCCTTAAAGAACAAAGTTTCCAAACTTCTATTCCCTCTGCATAAAGATATAGAGTGTTTTATCGGTATTTATTTTATAAAAATTCATATATTTAACAAACCAATATATGATTTAGATCCTCGTATCCTCATTCATTCATTGTGTTATTCGAATCATTCAAACCACAATCGTCAGAAACATATTTAACGAATTAGCATTTTAAGTACTGTATTAATTATTGAAGAAAGAAGTTACAGAAAGACATGATATATAATCATAATTGTTACTCCCTAAACACATTATAAAATAATGTTCCTCAGAAATCAGTCGGATACTCTAATCCCCTTATAAGATAGTGTGTTGTTGACTCAGGCCTCTGCGCGGCTCATTTTCCGTGAGGGCAAAAGATGCCACATCACTCCCCTCTTAGAACGACTACACTGGCTGAGGGTCGAGGAAAGGGTGACATTCAAGATATGCCTTTTGGTCTTCAAGGCTATTAACAAAATGGCACCATCGTGACTCACAGAGCTTTGTCCCCTTGACTCGACCGCTAGTAGACCTCTACGCTCTTCGGAACTGGCCGTGAATAGACTTACTGAGCCCAATAGAGCCGGTAAGTATAACTTCTATGAGGGCCTTTGGTGTTGTTGGACCGGTTATGTAGAATCGCCTACCGGTGCTACTGAGAGATAGTCAGACAGTCACTAGCTTCAGAAGCAAATTAAAAACTGAACTCTTCACTGGCGCCCTTGAGACGGTCTAGGGACTGTTAAACGGCGTCAAAAATAAAATAAAATCATCCAAAATCATCATCATCATCATCATCATCATCATCATCATCATCATCAACAATAAATGTTTAAAACAAATAGTTCTCATAATCATCATCATCATCATCAACAATAAATGTATAAAACAAATAGTTCTCATAATCATCATCAACAATAAATGTATAAAACAAATAGTTCTCATAATCATACTTGCATCTATTTTGTGTTTGTGAATGTGAAGAGTGATTTTTTTTTATCGACGACCAG
Organism: Athripsodes cinereus; assembly: GCA_947579605.1. NCBI lineage: Eukaryota > Metazoa > Arthropoda > Insecta > Trichoptera > Leptoceridae > Athripsodes > Athripsodes cinereus. The sequence goes on from OX388311.1 coordinate 18,427,252, forward strand.
TCTGATTCAGTAGGGAATGGAAAGCTCATGAGTGCGAATAATCCTTGACAAGTTGGTATTGTATGGTCTGTATTATATTAATATTACTACATATAGGCACTAACTATATTTCGTCTTTACATGTAAATAATATTGTTATTAATATATTATAATATTTTTATTTTTTAATATTATAGTAATTTACTGAATGATATTCTGTAACAATAGTTTGTATATATTTTCGCATTTTTTTTTTGAAATTCAAACCATAGTAACCCTGATCACTCGTAAACGAGTGCATGGATTTTGGACAATGAAGAAAAAGTATCAGTTTCATCCATAGACAGAGATAAACTACGTCTATGGTTTCATCTATTTACTGCCTGTAAAAATATATTTCGCAGAGAACAATAAAGATTAAAACCGCAATAATACATAAACACAATAAATTACAATCTCGGTTCATAGCAGCAACTAAAAGTATTCTTTATCATTGATTCACAAAATTGCATGTCACGTTGTAATACCTTACAAAATTGCATGTCACGTTGTAATACCTTACAAAATTGCATGTCACGTTGTAATACCTTACAAAATTGAAGATGGCATTTTATTTTCGAATTACGCTGCATAGGACTAAAGCACTGTTTCAATGTCATGCTTTTTATAGGATATAAAATATTTGTCTGCTTTTAAATATATAATTCATTGTCTATTGAGTGTAATACCCATCTTCGTTTTATAATTGTTATTACATATGTGTACCAACCACACTGTTCAAATGAAGATTTATAATCGTAACCTAACACAGTAAGTTGCAGGTTATCCCAAACAACACTGCGAAAAGGAAATGTGGAGGTGCAACTCATGCAGCTAAGTACAATAGTACCTATTGTATTATATAATAGATATTATCTGATCACATGTGGTGCAGGCATACAGTGTATAGTATACAGATTAGCACGAATACATTAACATCCTACAGAGTTGATTTCACTAACAGTGTATCCTACATAGCTTAGCCTAGCTTTCATTGCTCCTATTACATTACAATATCTCTTCGTCCTGTGTTAAGCTTTCAGCGGCCATGATTTATAAGCCATAATATTATAATCTAGTGTGCCTCCAGGTATGGTGGATTGAATAAATGTTCCAACACCTATAATGCAGAGACCCTACTTTATCAAAATAATATCGATATGCAAATAGATAGTTACATATGTTTGTTATACTCGTATGCACACAATGAAATGAAATGTTGACTTACAATAGCACACATACACTGTCCACTATTTCCCATAGAACTAAACTCTGCTCATTACAGAGTTTCCCATTCAATATTTACTTAACGAGGAAAGTTCTCTTAGCTGCTATCAAACGTCAGTTATCAAATACTTGTCAAAATTTTGTATACCCTTATAAATAAGTTTATGTATGCATTCTACACTTTTAATGTACCTATACAACAATAACAAAATTCAACTAAAATTAATAATTGTATGAAATTCGCAAACCACGTAAGTTTCAACTGTTACCAAAGTAGACGACAGATGATGAAATACATTCATACATTAAGTAGGTAGGTACCTACATATGTAGATATGTATACTATACGTGTATTAGGTTTCATACTCGTATAACACAAGATTTACCACACTGACAAACAGAATATTGTTAGCAGTGGCGGGACTAGACATTTTATATTGGTAATGTATGCGTAATAACAAAAGTTCACTATTTCCATAACTTGACAACGGGTTTTAAGAAAACATCTGTCTTTATAAGTGTATAAATCTTTGACATAATTTCAGACAATACCCAGCTTTACTTTTGTAGGCATGCGGTGATTTTTTGCATATAAGAAAAGGACGCCACTGATTCATAGGTATAACCAAAATACACAAGTTGTATCCAAGATGCCACAGTAAAATATTATTGTCATTATTTACCATAATTTAGACAAAAGCGTTTTGTTTCTCTTATAACGATAAACAATTTAAGATAATAAATCGATCGTAGATGAAAATGACAAGAGGATTAGAGAGTTAAGGTTGATAGACGAGAGGATGGGAGAATATACCGACATATTATTGGGTGTGTGCAGTATATATCTATCGCGGAGTTAGCATTATCTTATCTTAATTCTTACTATTATTATAAAAAGGATACTCCAATAGACTATACAATTATGGTATGTTTTGTGAATGAAAGATTTCTGTCTGGAAATTGTATTTATTCAAGATAAATATTTAATATGATTTGAATGAAACAACGAGTAACATGAGATATGACAACCCATATACATACTTACATAGTTTAGATATTAACAAAAGAATACTAGGTATAATAATTTTAAATACGTCGAGATGTTCTGCAGTAGTTCCCTTACATATACAAGGAGCATCTTAACAAAACTTGAGCCGCAATATTTCATTCCCCTCTCTTCCTTCCCCTTATCGTAACTATTATTAATTTTTTACTGTACACAAGTTATCCATTTCAATTAGAAATTTGACCCCTATAATTTAATTTTCCTTATCAAAAACATTATTCTTATAATTGTATTATTTTCATCTTTAGTTTGTAAGCTGACATTATTTTTAAGGTCGTATTTTTAAATATACATCTGTTGGTGTGCTCGGGTCTTCCTCTTTCTGGGACCTCCTCGTCTATCTGGCTCTTCCTGTTGCGTCCGCGGGACCTATTGCTGTTCTCAGGTTCTGGAAATTCGTTGGTGTGACCATCATATTATTCATCGTTTCCCTAGATGTTTTCTGATGTAATTATCGTCGTTCAATAAATATGAATTCGACGCACCAAAGATATTGTGATAAGGTACCATGATATTACTACGTTCATTATTCACATAGCATTCCTGTCAGATACACTTTAAAACAAAGAACTACAAAGATAATAAATAACTAAGATAATAAGTGTACAAAGCTACCTACAATACAATTCAAAAATTATATTAGACAGCAGTGGTCTGGTTACACAACACAAAATCTCAAATGAAACAACCTGGCTAAATTAATTGTTACTTAAAACGTAATACAAAACATAATAATATGTATCAATAAAAACAAAATACAACAGAGGTAAGATATTATTGTGTGCGTTACAATATTATATATCACACCCCTATACATCCTTGGGTACACAATGAAGGTTCTCTGGAGTTCATGTGAAGGTAAAACAATATAAGTACCTAAGTACCCTGTAATAATTTATTAGATAAACTACCTCGGTACTCGGTACTCTCTTTAAATACATGCTAATTATTGTGCTGAATTATCATTTCTAATTGCGAATGCGGATGAGAACCGAGCAAGTGTTCCAAAGACGAATCTCAACAATACTGAATCGGAGAATTGAAAATGAAATGAACATGAAATATGTTTAATTGATAACGAGTGTTCTGTAACAATGTTTGATATTCTATTTAGTGCATAATGCTTAACTATTAATCGACACCGTGACGACATGACTAATATTATTATGACTAACGTACTCAGAAACACACCAATACATTATATTTATTTATTTATTTTATTCTTCTTGCACATCATCATTCATATAACAAATTAAATAAAGCAGTATACACAAGAAATATTATGTACCTTAAATAAAATCAAACTTAAAATATTCCACATTTCGATCACAAAAGACATTAAATTTTATTAGACATCATAATATCGAGTGTTGGCATACGCGACATTAATATTAAAAAACTATGTAATTTGAAACAAGTGTTTCTTTCTACTATAGATTATTGATTCCGGGAGAGACGTCTTTCGACTTATCAAGTCATTATCAATCTGAATTGTTTACAACTATTCATCTGGTTATATAGTACTTACTACAAAAGAAAGACGTCTCTCTCAGAATCAATAATCTATAGTAGAATGAAACACTTGTTTCAAATTACATAATCATGGAATTCTACTACGTGTGCACCGACACAATTAATAAATTAAAATACTACCCGTTCTTCGTGTAATTTGTTATTCTTAAAAGGTGTCTACTTGTCCATTTACCTCAAATACCTACATGTAGCATAGATTGTGCATTACATGATTCTGTATGTTTTTTCTTCTTTTCTATCTTTTATTAATAGTTTTATTAGTACTTATAATATGTTTCAAACTATGTTTTTGTGTGTTAGCGGTGGCTGCTTGTGCCATATGCTAGTGAGAACAGATGAATGAGCGAAATGTGCGATACTTGAATAATTGACTTAACTTGTGGTACATTTTTGTGGGTGACAGCTGAGTTATGAACGACTTATTTTTAAATGAATTAAAAAAGCTTCAACTTTTTTACACACACTATTTATTTTTATTTTTGTAGACAATATTGTTTCGTCTCTTAATGAGACATTATCAATACTAAACTAAACAAAACAAATGATAATCAATTAAGGTGAAAATACAGTGGCAGTGGTAGGGGGGGGACAATTTTTATTTTTGTAAACCATATTTATAGTTGTCTGTTTGAACTTTTTATCAATAAATAAAATAAAATAATAATAAAACAATTTCCATACAAATGCTTACTAATCATTAGCGACACAAACGAGATATTTAAGTCAACTAACTGATTTCTTTATAATTAATAGTGACAAACAAACCATACTAAAGTTCAGAGGTCACGCTAACTCAATAACGACAACTTGATCACGAACCCTTGCTGCGATACGCACTTATTATTCAGTGTAGGTACCTATGTATTGCACAACATACCACCTCTAAATATAAACAATATTTACATACAAAACATAAAAATATCGACATTTTAAATATAGCCTGTCAAATGTTATTTATAGCTGTGATTTTGCGAATAATGTTACATCAATAATATATTAAGGTTTCAGGTGTGCCGTACCATCTGATATTTAACATCTCATTTCCGGAAAATAATCGAGGATAATAAACTCTATCGAATATCTCAACATTTTTCTCTAGAAGAGATGAAGGCATTTAAGTCAACACACGATTTATGGCTAAATAAAAACAAATATATACGCAGGTATATTATATACGACATCTGGTTGTATGTATTATAATTAAAACCAGCATGAAGTAGTAACAGATGGGAAGATACTGTAATACACCAACGATATTCTGCAACAGAAATGTTTTGAATTAGCCGATATTCCAGGTTTGTGTTGCACTCAATGGGTTCGCGGTATAAGTGATATAAAACAAGGAAATACGTAGGAACGTCAAACAAAATACACCGAAACAGAAACAATTCGCTTCCAAAGATAACATTAGAGGAAAAAGAAATTTAATCAACAATATATTACGTGGAAACACTGAAATAGGAAAAATGTAAGTATCACAATCAAATCATCAAAACAGTATTGGAATTATTTCTTCATAAAAGAGCTTCTGACTTGGACTCAATTTTTAGAAATCTCCAATTTGGTTCGATTACTTTCCACAAAATAACAATCCTTACATCTTACAGAAAAATAAAACACTTTACAGAACATTTGATCGAAAATCATATATGTTTCAATTAATAACATGTCACAATATTGGTGTCAATGTTCGATTTTCATGGTATATAGAAAAGGAGACATTTTTTTAAGGCATATGTATCTATGATACTACATAAATAAAAACACTACTAAATATTCACTGTGTCGGTGTTTAGGATTGACAATGTCCTAACAAGACGAAAGACGTCTCTCTCGTCAAATAAACATATGGAATAAAACATTTGTTTTATTTATTTCACTACAAAATTAATTATTATACATTATGTTGTGCGTATCAAAATCACAGGTCAACGCCTCGAAAAGATAAAACGAGTTGCCAGCAATTAGATAAACATTTCTTTTTTATTTCACTCATCGCCAAATACAATCACCGACCAACATTACTGTCCGATATCTCATTAGTCATAATATTATGTTAGCACACATCGGATGGCAACTATACACTATAATAAAAAACACTTAACACATAATAAAATGGATTAATCACAATTACAAACAATAAGTATTTGTTGAATCGACGTTAATTTTGTAGATCAGTTTGACAATGACTTCATAAGTCGAAACCATTAAAATCTTTTAAGTAAAACTAAAACCAATTGTGTTTTTTTTTTCATATACAAACAATAAGCATTTAAAATATCACGTTTTATTAAATAAATCCCGTGGAATCTCCGGCAAAGAAATCTCTCACTCATTTGTTGTTGTTGTTGATAGTCTTGTAAAAGGCAGGTATTCGTAAAACATCCTTATGAAGCATTAAAAATCTTCAATCAAGTGATGAAGTGTGCCACTGACCCTGAATGTCTTAACTTTAATTGGCACGAAGAGAAAGACTTGCATGTTTATTACATTCGGTTAGTTCGCTGGCAATCCCACTAGTAGGAAATGCCGTGATGATATGTTTTAATACGTTTTCATGTATTTTAGCATGTTTTGTTTAAAAACGGTTCCTCAACAGCTATAGTTTAACCTCATAATAATTACACGAAAATCATAACTATCTCTCTATACCCTCACACCGTGTCCCAAGTGGGGTAGGCAGAGAGAACGATACACCATACAGATCTATCCTTGTCTCTATTCTATCTATATCCTATCCATTGGTGATTAATCAAATAACTACTAGATGTCAACATCTACGTAGTAAAAAATTAATTATGCTTAGTTTCTCAACACCCAACACGTAATCCAAAAAAACCTTGATACTCAAATTTTAGAAGTCTGTGAACCAGTTACCCTCATAAGAAACAAATTATTTTGTAAATTAAATAATTATATTAGAGTTCAGTAGGTACCGTATTGGTTATTCCGCCTATAATATAACGGCACATATTATCAAAATAACTACTTAAAAGTTTATATAAAACAACGTAGGTATATTAGAGAAGACGTAGTTTAGTGGTCGTAGTTATTGTGTAAATAGAGTTGGTTTATCTCGACTTACTATTAAACTTAGATTAAAATAACATTTTCCCATATCTATAAAATATTAGCCATAATAATTTTCCCAGTATAAATCGAATAATAACGTTTCGATAGACACCAGAGATTTAATAAATTCGTTTTTGTATACGCATTTATACACATAACTTCTCTGTAAGGTGCGCCTGAGGGTGTTGTACGCATAGGTAGGTATATAAAAGTAGATAGTGTGATTAATTAACGTACAAAGATATTCCACGAAAGACTCTCCAAGTTCGAACATCTCCACAAACCAAGAGAGGAAAAGTTTAAATGGATTTCGAATAAATAAGATATTTAATTTACTCAATAATAACTTTAGTACAACCAAAATAGAATAATTTACAAATCCAAATTAATTATACGTCCTTTGCCTTTTATTTTTCAGCAATTATTTATTAATTTTATGGAAATGCCTTAGACCTTGGGTCGAATTCTTGGTCGAGGTGTTTATATCACAGTTTCATACATCCGAACACGAAACATCGTAGATAGAGAAATGCGACCCCTAGAATTAATGAAATTTTCAATAATTTACGGTCCAAAGGATCTTAATTATGCTAATGAATGGATAAATATAAAGCAACGCAAAAATGAATGCAAAGGTAGAAATTTTTGAAAATATCTTATAAAAGGAAGAGACAAAAATAATAAAGATTGCCTCATCTGAAATTCATAGTCAATTGTTTTGGAAATAAAAAAAGATACGAGCCATGGCTAGGCGGATAATCTCTTTACATTCTAGCCTTCGTTTAGTCAGTATAGAAATTATTCTCACCTAAACGTGTGAAATCACCCACGTGTCTCAAATCGCCCATAACATGCCGCCGATAAATAATAATGTGGAGTGGAAAATTCAGGCAAACGATATTATTATTCATTTTTTTACTAAACCAAATCGGAATCTTCCGACTACCAACGGAAACACAACGGGCACGAGGTAGAAAAAATTATGATACGAAATGACAATACCCACATTGATTATTTCATTCTTTACACCAAGCATAAAAAACCTAGTGTATAGGTCCCAACTCAAAAGAGGTATTAGCTATTCTTATTAACTCTTTACATTCAGTGTTGCCCACTTTTATTTCGAAGATCAGAAAGAAATGTGTACATACGGTTTATGCACCTTAGTTGACTAATAGTAAAATCATATTGTAAATGTATAAACAACATACATAAATTATTCTCCATACATATTTGAAACATGATATCATACATTATTTGGGCAGATTGCATTAAAAATAAATATATCGAACACAGACTGGCAGTGAATGCCTAATAATAATTCGTGTACATGAGCGATAAATCATTATAATGAACCGATTTGGAATCTTATCTTTACGTTAAAAAAAGTTCCTCAAATCCCTTTTATGAGGAAAAAGGATAAAGAAAAGGTAAACGTTTTATATTTCATATAATATGACAACCTTAATGTTCTCAATAGATATAAGAATTTAGCATACCCTCCCTATATACGAAGTAGATAAACACGCACATACCGGCAAAGTAAATACTTTCTGCTAACAGGTAGCTGAAACGGTAACTGAAGATTTATCTGTATTAGTAGCACTTTTATAGGCGGCCAGGTAGGTATAGCACACATCATTAGAAAGGGAATATCGGAAGAAAAATATACATAAAATAGGAAGCACCCATGTATTATTTGAATACCGCTTAATTTCGGAAGTGTATTATTATCCCCCCTCCTCTGTGTGCTGTGCTATTAATGAATGACTGAATGTCTGCTGAACAAAATAAAATTATTTTATATTTTTTTATTTTATTATGCATTTTGTATTTTATTATTATGATTTTTTGATTTTATTATTATGATTTTTTGATTTTATTATTATAATTTTTATCTTTCTGACGACAATTTTTTTAATTGGTATTATTTTTTAAAAATGGACGTGGATGTTGATCCTAAATAATGTAAAGCGACCTTGAAGTGATATTATCACAGTACGGCGCTATATAAATAGTCACATTATTGTTATTAAATATTATTAATGAATAATCTAAAGATCGTTTATTTATTGAGTACCCCAAATATTAATTTAAGCGGTAGGAAGAACCTTGCTAGCCTTTTTATGGAGCATTCTGCTATACGGTTGCGAGACGTGGACCATCAGAGTGAAAGCGGACGGCTGGCGGCTTTTGAAATGTGGTGCTACAGACGCATGCTGAAGATTCATTGGTCGTAACACGTCGAAAAAGAAGAAGTGTTAACCAGGGTAGGCAAAAAAAGCCAACTCCTTAAGAAAATCAGCCAACAACGAGTTAACTGGGTTGGCCACAACATCAGGCACCCAGGACTGCTCATCGCTATCGCGGAAGAAAGGACAGAAGGCACAAATGGTAGAGGCCGACCAAGAGACGTGTATATGGACCAACTGAAGAGGAATATGAACTATGACTCATACGTAGAGCTGGAGAGACTGGCTGAGAATAAAGAGGAATGAAGAAGAAAATCCAAACTCGTTGCAGACCAATCCAATGGATTGTAACTCATTATATATATACCCCAAATATAAAAGATCTGAATTCCTGGACAATCTTATGGAAAAATATATAACATATCCCATTAATGTACAATTTTTACTAGCATTAAATTTAGAAGCTATTTATAGATCTATGATAAAGTTTCTCAAAATAAATAATAAAAAGATTTAACTTCGTGCCACCTTCATTAAAAGTTTTGTCACAATTTCGACTATTGATGTATGTAGGTACTTCTCTGTCTTTGAATTAAGGTTTATTTTGGTATGAAATATTTAACTAATTTTTTAACGTAAAAAATAAAAAAACCAGTTGATCCACAATGGCCTTAACGACTCGCAAACGAGTGGATGGTCTAGAGAAAACTATAGAAAATAATTATTCTAAAATCAATTACGCAGCAACCATACGATATAGTATTTGTAAGTACCAGTTATTTCATTTTTATGCAGTACATAGTCTTCCATACACATTATTTCAACATTAATGCACATTACAAAAGAAAAACTAGTTGTATCACAATATTCATAAAGTCAACGAAAATAACTTTTATAACTATCCATATATGTATAAAGTTTCATAAAATGTTAACATCATTAGCGGTTTGCTTGCAATAAATTGTATTTTATGCTCCTACCCCAATACACGTTTGAAAATAAAGTTTCATTTGATAAGGTAATTTGTCATAGGAAATTCTCCCACCAACCCATACTCCACTATCACCTGGGGCTTATTACATAAATTAGGTCGATGATAAGGAAAATATCACATTATTGCGACAAATATTTGTTTTTCCCCATAAAGTGATATACCTAGTATAAAATATAACTAATGCTAGGCTGCTTCATAAATACAATGAATATAATATCCAATACCTGCTTGTCGACAATCCACACTGAAAACATAATTCATAGTGAACCAACAGAAAGTAAATCCCTAGCTTCCAACTGTCAAATTTAAAGTATTAAAGTACGTACACATCATCCGGGATCATAGTAGTGGAGTCTCGTGGTGGTATAACCACGATTTTTTCACACGAGAATTATAAAAACTTCACAAAAATATTTATTATACCAGGGACATAAAAAATGTTTTACGTTATAATGATTACAAAGTTCACTTTTATCTTTCTTTCCTGCATCTAGCGATGGACTTCCTACATTGAAAAAAGGTGTATTTCCCTACAGAGAACCCAATAGGTATGATCGACATTTCTTTGATGACAAATTTATTTTCTAAATTTACAAATTTAATTTCCAAATTTTCCAAATAAACAAAATTATATTTAAATAAACGGCGAAATAAAAAAAAATAAGAAATCAACAAACAGAAAACTTCTTCTTTTTTATAAACATCCACCGAAAATAATCTGAAATTCCTATGACTGACAGTGGATATAAAATATTATTCGATGAGGTGAGTAGGTAAGAGATATAACGGCAAATTTTGTAGTAAATTGTAGCATAGGTATTTCAAAAGGAGCAAACAAACTTCTGGACACATCACTACGTATCCTGTGACAGAATAATTCACATTTAAATATTTTGGGATATTATTTTGAATGTTTGCAATATTATATATGCAGGAAATGGTCAGATAAAAATTATTCACCCACGCCTCACCTGTGAGATTTTGTAACAATTTCATACAATAGCGAAGTTATATAAAGAGACGCACGCACCTGTTTCTTTCTCTTACGGTGCGACAACTTAAAATGTGATTTTTTTAAATAATTTTCTTGTACAATAAAAAAGTTTTATTAGTTCATAATGAATGTTAATGTATCCATTCATTTTTATATAGAATTTAAATAGTGAAACAGTGTTTAATCCGCCAATAAGGTATGTATAACTGTATCAAAATAATTAATTGGTCAAATTCTTAATTGAATAATTATTGGAATATTCTCTAATTCTAATTTTTATTTTACTCAGATGCGGTCCTAGTTCTACTTCTAATTCTAATTCTAGTTCTAGTACTAGTCATGGATTTTAGATATATTTCGGAATCCTATTAATGAGTCCGAATACTAGTTATGTATTCTAATTGCAATTCCAATTTATAAAATGGAATACTTAAACAAATATTCAAGGATGATACCAAGTTAGATGAATGATTCAGATCGACCCAAACCAATCAATTTGACCGGTGGGATCATAAGTTGTGTTTTGGAAGATGGGGAGAAATTACTGATAAGGTAAATGTGGGATGGATGACTTGAAATGGCTCCCCACAGAAGAAGATTGCAGAAAATCTGTTCAGGTCGTATTTGAAATTATAATTTTATATAATATTATCATGCGATGTTCCAACAGTAAATAGATTTTTTTTATTCTATTCATACAATTTTTATAATGCACAACTCATGTAAATTGTAAAGCCCATTTATTTAAAAGTTAATAAATGTATATAAAAATAGCCATAAAATGAAAGTTCAGAGTATGATCCATATAGAGTGTTACCAATATAATATAATTTATTACATTTTTTTGTGAATGAAGAAATTTCAACCCAAACCCTGGGATATATTAAGATTCTGTATGGAATATTCTCACTGATTTTGTTTTGTTATTATGCTCTACCTAAAAATAACGCCACAATCCTTATAGAATATTTTCCTAGCTTTTCCTGAGACGGAAGCTTACGTAGTGGATATTATGGTGCGCACATTAGATTATTATCACAAACAACATAGAACTCTGGTGATAATACGTAAATTATTGTCACCAGAGGTAGCTTTCACGAGCAAGGCCTTGTGGAGAGAATGAAGAATTACTCTTCATCGGTTGTTCCACGGGTGAGGTACTCTTCAAGTAGGTACATTAAAGTGTAGTTTCGCTTTTTTCGTATATTAAAAATCAAGTACCTACTGTAATCCGTAAAATATCTATTTCGAAATAAACCTAATTTTATGGCATTCCAAATTGAAATCAATATTTTAATCGGAAGAACCCAGGAAGAACCCCATCTCGTATGGTAAAAAAAAACTTTAGTTCATATATTTCCCATAACATGTTATACAATAATTACTTACAAGGAAGGAACTCCTAAGAAACTTCACAAGTGGCGGAGGGAGGATTTTTATCATCGGAAGCAGATATATACCCAAACTGGCTACATGTGCTAAATAAATTAGTCTATATTCATTTTTTTCGGAAATTGACAATAATTAAACAGTACAGCGTTAAGTTGATAAAAGATTTCAACACTTAATAGAGATCTGTGATAAGCCGATTCAGAGGAAACCCTAATAACGAAAAAAATGCAGATAAGCAAACATTCTTCAGACTCATTATCACAGATTAGTCTTGAATAGGTCGTCAATGGTGGAGAATGTGGAGATACACCAAAATCGCGAAAGTGTGTTTTAAATATAAGTAACAAAATACATAGTCGTTCAAGTCATTTTAAAAAAATTATTTAAACTGTTTCATAGTTGTTACCTCTAAGATAAGTAAAAAGAAAAATGACAAATAGTAAAAAAAAATCATTACTATCTATTGAATAAACCTTATCAATTAATATGGAACGTGAGCTCATGTGGGTATTATATATTATAATGTCTTATAATATCATTTATACTAGGGATACTCTAACTTATACTGTCAAAATATACATGAAATTGAATGTATGTAATATACAACATTTATGTTAGTGATTATTATGTAATGGCAACTATACAGAAATGTTACCTTCAGTTTATTGTTAATAATACATTGAATCATACACCTTCTTTAAAATGGTTTTTCGTTAACATTATTCACATCTACAATATATGTACTCGTAATTTAATAAAGATTTTTTCGTTTGGGATAGATGTGATTCACAAACATACCAAAGATCAAAGTACAATGAATTTTTATACCACAATACAGCTTACCACTTACAGCTCTTTAAAGTGACATAACTGAAGCATTATTGACTAAAAATCATTTAAGAAGTAACCAGTAATTCTTCTTGCATAAATACGCATAGGTACCTACGTATAAAAACTATTTTTTAAAACAATATAATGTGTTGTACTCTGTTATACGATTTGCTCATGGAATCTCATTTTTTACCGAAAACAAAAATGAAAAAGAAGGCAACATAACCATACAAAATTCTTTGGACTAAATCAAGAAGTGTCAATGTATTTTATACATCGAGATTAAATTTACGATCATTATCAAACCAGTACGGTAAGACAAAAAGCTTTTTATAACTCAACGAAATTTTAAAACTTTTATGTACATAGTGTATACTTTGTACAAGTTATCACAAAAATTATTTTGTTCAGCGTTTAAGATCTTCAAATTAATGTTTTAGTTTTTCGTAAGCACCCCATAAACAACCTACAAAATACAATTATCCAATACCTGTTATATTGAACTGTCACATTGAAGCGTATCTCTCTGTCTTCGACTTTTATATTTTACGATATTAATTTTTAAAATAGACAATACTTTGCTATTTTTATCATTATCAATTTTTATTTATTTCGTCTATCTTCCTATCTATGGAAGGTTGAAAACATTATCAGACAAGCAATTAGAACCTATAATTAAAATAAAATTTGAGTAATTTAGATTTTACAGTTACGCGTGTTCTTTTTATCTTTATCTCTTAACATTCATATGTTGTGTACCAAATTGAATTAAAGAAATAAATATATTATTACTGTACAAAAATAATACTCCTGTACCTTTGATCAATTATCCAATTATTTACATCCGAGAATGTTACAAACCTAATAATTATTTAATAACGATTGTTATCCTCAATAGACAATAAATTTACACAGAGTATTTAATATACAATGTACAGTTGAAGGTAGATAGTATAAATATAGTAGCTTTAACTAATATTATAATAATATTTTCCATGTAAGAGAAATGTTACCTAATCATTAAACTAATGATTTGGAATAGAATATAAACGGAGTAGTAAATTCCACAACCGTCACTATCGTGTGGTCACCTCATGTTATTATATCTATGTCGGGTGTAGGTACTAAGCGTACACTTGTACATGTGCATATAGGTACGTAGGTATACCACACTCTGTAAAAGCGTATTGACGATCGTAATCAAATAACATCGAGTTGGGTACGTGTTTCAAATTGCATTGCAATATCTACTTTTCTATACACGTTTCAATGTGCATTATGCAACAATTCTATACAGTATAGGTAAATACATATTGTAATATAAAGGTCATAGTTAATATTCTACCAGCCACAGAGTAATTTACATGAAAGTTCACAGGACTCAATCTAACATGTAATCTAACCATTATTTTTCTAATAGTATTACGTCACTCACGTTACTTACTCTATGATATTAAGATGTCATTTGTTTATTTCCAAGTACTCCTATGTATAATAATACAATCGGAATAGTAGAAACAATTTATAGAAATATTTTTTCATACAATTCAAATAACTACCATAAAAATATTTTATTTTTAAAACCCTTGGTAAATATTATGCATGTGTGATATGATACATTATTTATTTATTTATTTATTTAATCAAGTTATAAATATAGCATTTAATTTATAACTTATAATAACCTTATGATTAACTACCATTATTATACTTATTTTCTATTTCAATTATCTTAATTAATAAATTATCAATATATTTAACTGCATTCTAATAAGACTATTAACACATTCCATTAAGACGATAAATACACTCCAGTAAGAAAGACAAATATTAGTCTGATATTTTAAATCACAGGAAAAAAAAAACAATCTTAATCACTCTACAATGATAAGAATACAAATACTTAATCACTCTACAATAATAAGAATACAAAGAAGATAAATATATATGTCTGATATTCCAAATCACATGAAATAAAATAAGAGAAAAAAATCATACTTAATGTTACTCTACCATAATAAGAATACCAAATATATTCCAACAAGAGATAATAAAAAACAATTACATATAGGTACATGTACATAGTATTAAGTCATTCTGTCAAAATTCAGAAAATCATTCAAAGTTACAATATGTAACTAAAACACCTGTGCGTATGAAATGTATATCAAATAATCAAAATTATTCAAGTTAAATGGTTTACTAGGGAATTTCCTATAAGTAAGAAACATAATATCTAATGTATGCATTGTATCACACTATATGCAAGTATTTAGAGATTATTCATGTTCTTTATACATTCATAACATCTTTTACGGAAAATACCTAAAGATTTCGCGTTTCGTACCTCGCTAGGTAATTTATTAAAGAAATTTAATCCAAGATAATAAACACTTTTTTCTGTTGCTACAAGTCTTGGTTTTCTGAGTCGAAATTGATCGCGACTTCTTGTTGGATAATTATGAATATCTTGATTATATTTAACATTTTCATACATGTAACTTGGCAGTAGTCCTTTTTTAATTTTGTACACAAAAATCATTGTTTGATAGTAAATAAGTTTTTTCACACTCAAGAATCCCAATTTATTCAACATTAGTTTTACCCTATGATACCTTCCAAAACCTAATATTGCCCTCATTCCCCTATTTTGTACTTTTTGTAGTCTTTTGAATTCCGTTTCACTTGACAAGAAAAGAATCGATGAGCAGTAATTAAAGTGTGGTAATACTATAGAGTTGTACACCATCTTCCTACTACTCATATCCATTTTCTTACGTACTCTATAGAGGAAGCCTATTTTTTTACTAATTTTTTTTATAATATTTTCAAAATTTGCCTTAAAATTTAATTTTCTGTCAATAGTTATTCCTAGATATTTGATTTTATCAACCAAATCAATCTCTTCTCCATCTATTTTTACTACACATTTTTTATCAGATGGCACCCTGCCTAATATCATGCATTTCGTTTTTTTGACATTTAATTTTAATTTGTTCACACATAACCAATTTGATAATCTATTGAGTTCACTCTGAATATTTAACAGTCCATTTTCCAACACATCACATACAATATATATCAAGGTATCATCGGCAAACAGTTTTATCTCACAGTTAGTTACACATTTCACAATATCATTTATATAAATAATAAATAAGAGTGGTCCTAGGACAGATCCTTGCGGCACTCCTCTTGTTACTGCTTCTTCTGTAGAAAAACTTCCTTCGAATTTTGTTATTTGCTTCCTATTTTTGAGGTAGTCTATGAACCATTCCTTCTCAATTCCTCTTATTCCAATGTTTTCTAGTTTCATGACTAGTCTTTCTCTGTCTATAGTTTCAAAAGCCCTTTTTAAATCCAGGAATACTGATATTACTATATTTTTTTCATCTATTGCTTCTTTCCATCTATTAATGACACAATTCAATGCTGTTTCACACGAGTATCGACTTCTGAAACCAGATTGTTGTTGTACTAATATATTATTCTTTTCAATGTATTGCATACGTTGGTCTTTTACAATATACTCCAAGAGTTGTTCATACTTAGGTAAACAATTAATAGGTCTATAGTCGTCGAACATCTTTGGGTGCAGTATTTTCGGGACTGGAGTGATGACGGACGTTTTCCATGATTCTGGGAATCTGCCCGTTTTTAGTGATTCATTAATTAATTCAAGTAAGTGTGGGCCTACTATATCAAATGCATCGGATAGGAATTTTATTGTAATACCATCTCCTGATGGTTTTGACTTCATTTTGTTTACATAACTATCTCTAAGTGTAGTTAAACTTAACGATGTAAATTGGAATGGAGTGTCTGTGATCATAGCCTCCATATATTGGGATTCAGCGCAAGTTGGAATACTTTCATGAATTTTCTCAATGCTCGATAGAAAATTTTTATTGAACTTTTCAGCAATTTTATCTTTATTCTCTTCTTCTCCATCTGGAAACTCCACGATATTATTGGTTTTACCTTTGCTATTTAATACAAGGCCTTTTAAAGTTGTCCACATTTTTTTATAGTCGTGCTTCGACGCTTCTATCTTATCTTTAACAAATTTGTTTTTTTGTGCCTTAATGTCTTTAGAATATGTATTTCTTAGTATTTTGTATTTTAGCCATAATTCATTACTGTTTTCATATTTACATGCTTTATAAGCTCTATCTCTTTCTTTGCGTAGTATTTCTAGGTCTCTAGTGTACCATTTACATGATTGCTTTGTTATAGTTGTAGTTTCTGGCATTACTTTATTAACAACCATAGTGAAATTGTCTATTATTTTTTTGGCTTTTTCATGGACATCTCCAGTCAGATTCCAATCAGTTTTCTGCAACTCACTACATATCACTTCTTTCGAGTATCCTTTCATATTTCTGTATGTTATTATTTCACGACTTGTACCGTTTGATGGATTATCTAGACTTGCTTTTAAAGTCTCATGGTCTGATATTTTGAAATCATCAGCTACACATACTGGAAGATAATAGTCGTTAGATATGATTAAGTCTATTAAAGTCTTTGTATTCTCAGTTATTCTGGTGTATTCCGTTACTAGTTGTTTTAATCCCATTTCATTAATTATTTGTGTTAACCTGTTACTATATGTATTACAAGTTTTTAGATCTATATTGAAGTCTCCATAAATATATAAGAATTTATTTTCTCGTTTTATTTTTTCACAATAGTTTTCAAAGTAATTTAAAAAATTTGCGTGGCTTTGGTTGGGTGAGTGGTAAAGAACGGTATATATTCCACTTTTCATTCCACTCCTCACCTCAATCGTCAAAAACCATGCGTTTTTCTCTTCTAAGACATCTATTGCTATTGTTTTGAATTTAATATTGTCTTGTAATATGATAGCAACACCTCCAGTATGTCTACTAATTGAATCGCAGCGTATTACCCTGTATCCAGGAAATGATACTTCCACGTCACTTATGTCGTCCGTGACGCATGTTTCACATAAAAGTATCATTTGAGGCTTTATCTCACTGATTTTATGGCTTATTTCATCATGATGTGCTATCAGACTAGCCACATTCATGTTATAAATATTCATTTGTTTTTTCTCTATAAAAAATCTATTTTCTTCTGGAGAGCCGTCGTCTTCCTCAGGAACACTGGGCACGTTTTATCCCAGGCGGCGTGTGTAGTATCTATCTTTAAGCCTAGTTTTGTATTGGTTACACAGCAATTAACGCATTTATATGCATCAGTGTTGATATTGCACTCTGATTCACCATGCTCTTCTGCACATTTCGCACATGCTCTTTTGTAATACTAGTTACTTACAAAAATAACACTTGGAGACACGGACAAAACAACACAAAGGAAAATTCTATGTAAAACGACCGATACGTTCCTTTTATGGGGTGTTCACATTTGGCGAATATCGCCAGGCGAATTTTAAAATATAACGCCAGGCGAAAAAACTAAATTCGCCGTACGCCCATTGATCGTCACACCTGTTCACACAGTTCACCGATATAGAAATGATCTGTCAGATGCACTTTGATTTTGACATTGTTTTCAAAATGGCGGACGTTGAGATGGAGATCGCGAAGTGTTTATTTTTGTCGAAAATGTTATAGTGGAGGTTAAAGGTGCCAAAAATTAAGGTAACAAATGCCACAAACCATCAACAAAGATAATAGCTGTCACGAAGCGGGAAACATTATAAAATTTATAGGTTAGAAAGTATTTACGGAAGCCGCGCACATCTACGCATGCGCAAATCGTTCAACCAGAAAAAAGTTGGAAGGTGGTCAACTCGTGACGATATCGTTTCTACTGGACTAGCTGTCATTTTGTTCGCACGGTTCAAATGGCTGGCGATATTTAGGTGCCCTGGCGATATTCGCCAAAGTGAGAACACCACATTACTCGCATGACAGTCAATACCCTAACACCTTTTCACCACTAAAACAATATGCTTGGGTTATTTCAAAAAGAGTAACGAACATCAAGTTTGACAATTTCACAATTTTTGTAACATAGACACACGAAGAGAAAATTTGAAGAACATTCTGACAAGTGACGACGAGACTGTTTCTGTTGACTGTATCAAGACACTTGTATAAGTGTTTCATAATATAAACTAAAACAATATCTTCATTTCGTAAAGGAAAGAAGAGAACATTACAATACAGAGTACAGCATAATACGTACGTATTCTAATATAACACTGCATTACGAAGTTAGTAGAAATGTCTGAACTCATGACAAGGGCTGTATTCAATATGTAACAGTTTCATACTAAGTATGCATTATATATACATTATCTACTGCATTAAAATAATAACAATGCAAAATTTAAACTCACGTCATGAAGGATTCTTTATTATGCCGTCGGGAGAAGAGAATAGTGCAATATTATTTTGTATTAACTATTTACAGCATACCTATGTACGTTATGTAGCAACATATTTAAACACGTGTAATAAATTCAACAATAATCATCGTTCATACCTATTGTGTGGTGTGGTATTATTATGCACATTGTGGAAATCCGAAAACTAATGTTTAGTGAATTTTGATGTTGGAATAAATTACACGTACATGTGATTACCTACATTATATTATATTTGCTGTTTATTAACCAGTATAAGTTAATTTATATCAAAACATGGCGGGGAATAATGAATTAGTCACGTGGGGTATTGGATGTACATACCTACTTACAATGTTTCAAAGCATATAAATATGATGACGTGGTGTAAGATGTGTGATACAAAATGATAATACATAGCCTAATTACCAACACATACAAGTATTGAGAAAAACATCTATCACTCTGAGAATTCCGAAATGAGAAATGTATTTAACACATAGAATTATATTACTATGATTTAACAAAAAAGATAGTTACATAGAAGTCTCACTTTTTTTCAGTATGAATGTGCATACATTTTTTTATTCCACACTTAATTATAATAAAATATTTGAAACTATTGATGACTAGTAATAAACTGGCTCTCTGCACACTGATATTGTCATTTGGATGAATCTGTTTATTTAGTGCCTACATATAATAAATAATAAAGTAAATGAACTCATCTTGCTTCATATATAAATATATTAAATATTTAGTAGATCACTGCGTTTATTATATCTAGATAAGTTATAAAAAGTACAAACAAAACATCTAATACATAAATTAATTTATGTTCGTACAAAACGGAAGAGGAAGTATTCCTACTCATTAATAGATTGATAGATTGCTATAATCGATACCTATTCACTCATTTATCAGAAAAAAAATTAACCACATCAGTATTCAATGGAAACTAGCGATAGTCTATAAACTTAAGTACACATTACAAATTATAAACCAAAGAAGACAAAATAATGATAGATGAACGACAGGACACACAACACCATAGCTGTCAATTCCAACGACAGAACATCCATCTCCTACGGAGACATCATTTGTCTTAAGAGCGTACACTCTTGCATACCGCAACATCACAACAACACAGGGATGTTGAATGTTAATGCATAATAGAAAACATACAACACCCTTCATTCTATCCGAACACCTATAAACAAGAAGGCGTCATCATAATATACATATAATATAGGTATATATCATATCTAGACACTACGGTAGCTAACTACCTACGTACCTATACAATATTATCATAGTTTTCCTCTATTCCATAGTTATACAACGAATTCAGAATTCACAGCAGTAAAATATTATTATACCTACTCGTATTATACCTACCAAACGGTATAAATCAACTCGATAGAACAAAACAATAATGGAACTAACTACACGCATTCTTCTACATGTTCAAAAAGGCTATCTGCACCAGATACCTATGTGAAATATATTTTCACGCATGACAATACTTTGTCTTTAATTTCATTTCTGCAACATTCCACTTCTCTCATCGCCATGTTTATATAAGTTAGTACTACAAGATCTTATTGAATTATTAATAAACCGCATGTTATATTCTCCGCTCTAATAACACACCTAAATTTAGAGAGAATTCTCAGCAAACATAATATACATATATAGGCACACATTACCTACAATAATTGTGAAAGTTATATTACAAATCAATTAGCGGAGAAACTTGTACCTACCCTTAACATCGTTTCCGATTATCATATTATTTTACACACAATAATGTGACATAGTTTATAATTATATAATTATAAACTATATAGTACGTATATACGTACACACATATAATTTGCTATCAATAAATTATTTTTATTTTAAGATAGGAACTAGCCTCAATAATAAACATTTATATGTATTCTCACAATCAGGCTCTAGCTGGTGCTGAGATCTTTTGGAAAACAGACCTATATAGCTACAATATTTTATTGTTTGTTGTACCTATACTATGTTTATACACATTTTGCTATTATAGCAGAATAACTAATTTATTTTTTGTTATATCCATCATTATTTATAACTTTTGTACTCCAAGAGATTAATAAAGATAAATATATACCTACAACTTTTTATAATTGACAAATTGTTTCTACACAGTAGATATATACAGCTGTGCTTAAAACATATCATCGTGACCGTATAAATAAATGTTTGTTGGATATAGTTTCACATGGAAAATTATTTGAACGCATAAACTAGTTTCAGATGAGTGAAAGAATGAAATTGATATGTTTAAATTATGAAATTAAAATGTATAAAAATCTTTCTAGCGAGTTAAAATATTCGCATATGTAGACACACATTACGCGTACCTACGTTTACCTATAGATATAATAAGATATGCGTACAACATATTATGCAAGTTCTACCTATATCATAAAATATTCGCATATGTAGACACACATTACGCGTACCTACGTTTACCTATAGATATAATAAGATGTGCGTACAACATATTATGCAAGTTCTACCTATATCATAAAATATTCGCATATGTAGACACACATTACGCGTACCTACCTACGTTTTCCTATAGATATAATAAGATATGCGTACAACATATTATGCAAGTTCTACCTATATCATAAAATATTCGCATATGTAGACACACATTACGCGTACCTACGTTTACCTATAGATATAATAAGATATGCGTACAACATATTATGCAAGTTCTACCTATATCATAAAATATTCGCATATGTAGACACACATTACGCGTACCTACGTTTACCTATAGATATAATAAGATATGCGTACAACATATTATGCATGTTCTACCTATATCATAAAATATTCGCATATGTAGACACACATTACGCGTACCTACGTTTACCTATAGATATAATAAGATATGAGTACAACATATTATGCAAGATCTACCTATATCATAAAACATACAAGGCCTATGATAACCATTTATTGATCGAGGACTGCATACATAATCAGTATGTATTGAAGACTTATCAACTTATATGATAATATTCACATAAATTGATTGTCTAGCCACACCACAACTTAAATGAATAGCAAGCAGTTCAAGGCATACTCATGACAAATTAAATAACGTATGAACCATGGAATCTCATTAGCTCATAACACAATATCAACTTTAAAATAATATCCTATTACTGACTATAATTCATTGCAGTAGTAGTAGTAGTAGTTTATATTCATTCATATGTAGGTACCCATTCAAAATAAATTGCTATAAAAATATACCATTCAAATTAGGAATATTAAATTATAAGAAATTTTATGAAATAAAAAAATGGACCTTATTGATGTAAAAGGTTCTAAGTCGTAGATGATAGAAATAAATAAATATTAAGGAAACAACACATTGTTAAAGGAATATGCTAAACAATAATATAATATCATCATTGTAAAGGACATTACGCTACCTGCTTACGTAAACAAAAGGTACCTATTAAATTGTTGACTCGTAATAATATGTTCGTACCAAACAGAGGAATAAAATTACAATTTTAACATCGTGGACAGATGCCGGGGATGGGACAGGCGGTAAACAAAAAAAAAATGGGTGCCATATTATAAGCATTAGTGAGAGCTAAATCACCGCGATTAAATTTATACGGAAGGATAATTTGTCTTACGAGAACCACAACGTGCAGTAAAAGGTTTCAGGGGATTTATTCATTTTAACGTGAACTTAGTTATAAATATATACACAAAAAATACATTTGTTAGGGCAAAAAAGCTACCAATTACATAACGAGCTGAATACAATGAGCAGATTTTAAATTTAATAACCTCGGTCATAAGACACGTGTTTCATACGAATCTAGTAAAGAAACAATGCAATTTTGCAAACAATTATTTTAAATATACTTAAATAAATCAATATTAATACAATACAATGTTCAATTTAGATACAGTGGCGTAACTATAGGGTGGCAGGGCTGGCAAAATGTCACGGGTCCCCGACCAAATGGGGGCCCCCGGTCCGAGAGGCCGCAAGCTCAGTAGTAGTAACATAGGTGGCTGGCGTGGTCCCACTGGATTTGGAGATTCAGCGAAGGGCCTGTATTTTCATTTTCAAGAGAGATCGTCCTTCAATGATCGGAGATCTTGAATTGCAGCCTCCTTCAGATCCCCTTCGATTTGAATCTGAAAGTCTCGAAACTCTTTACACTGCGTGGCAGCCCCGTTGGTCGCTATCTTCTGTTGGTAGAACAACTTTTCTCTTCCTTCCGCAAGTTAAGTGGCGCGTAAACTCTGTGTGAATTGAGCCCGAGTACTGGACAACACAATTCCTTACTGGTCATGGAGCATTCAATGCGCGTCTTCACCAGTTTGGGATAAAATCATCCCCTTCGTGTAATTTCTGTCACTCTGAATCCCAAACGTCGGAACATATTTTGTGGGATTGTTCCCACACCGACATCAGTAGGAAAAGAGAGGAGATGCTCGTTGCTGTTCGTGGTCCATCCTCTGGACCTGTAGGACATGCGGACTTAGTGGCCACAAGGAAAAATTTTTTGGCCTTCAAAAACTTCTGTACTTTCTTTGGTAGCCTAATATCCCCTTCAAGTAACTAGCGATACTGCATAGAGAAGAAAGCATTTTCCCATTTCTTCCCTTCCCTTTTTGCACCAAATTTTTTGGTGTGTGGCCGCTAAATCTTGAGTGCTCCCTCGGGGCAGCATTTCTCGCTTTAATGGGACATTAAATCCTGTTTTTGCATGTGTGTTTCGTTATGGAGATACATATCTCCAGGTACGGCACGAGGTATGTGGCGGGCGCTGCCCTTATTTAAAAAAGTAGTAACATAACATTTTTCACAAAATTTAGTAAAAATTATAAATTTTGTAAAAATACATAAAATCAACACAACCAAAGACCATATACAAATTCAAAGAAAAGAAAGCTCGGAGAAAAGAATTTTATAAATAAATTTCTTCTTGTCAATATTAAATTGTTATTTCATTAAAATTGTGTAATACCCATGCTTTTGAAAATAAAATTTATTAGATATTTAACTAAAATTCACACACTATTAATAATACAGTTGGGTAACTAGTTATGTGATTTATTAAAACTAAATTACAACATGAAGATTTTCCTGGAGGGGAATTTGAATTTGCCCAATGAATTTGCCACGGGCCTCAGATGACATAGTTACGTCACTGATAGATAGTAATGTAAAATTTCATAAGTAGTTGATTTCAAACAAAATTAATTCCATGGAAACCAATAAGATTTATGTTATTAGGTCCTTACATATCAAATTGGCGTTTGGCGAACTGGCAACTTTGATTCAAAATATGTGGCGTTCGGCTAAGAATTCCAAATTCAAATTTATTTCAAATTTAAGACCATGTATTTCTGTGTTCGAATTACGAAATTTATTTGTTATCGCGTCATTTGTTTTTCTTTCACATCGTTCTGTTCACAATATGGAGAACTTAAAATATCGCTATATTTACGAATATGAGTTTCACCTCGGCACTAGTGCTGCAGAAACGGCTCGTAGGATTAACAATGCGTATGGGGAAGCTACTGCAAAAGAAAATACGGTACGTTATTGGTTCCAACGTTTCCGTTCTGGAAATTTTGACCTACAGAACAAGCCTCGTGGACGGCCGGAGACACAAGTTGATAACGAAGAATTAAAAGCAATTGTGGAAGCAGATCCATCGCAAACCACGTCAGAGTTAGCGGCAGGCTTCGGTGTGAGTGATAAAACCATTTTGATTCACTTGAAACAAATTGGAAAAGTGAAAAAACTTGAAAAATGGGTACCGCATGAATTGAGCGACGCAAACAAAGAAACACGCGTCGAGTGTTGCGTTTCACTTCTCAACCGGCACAATAATGAAGGCATTTTGAATCGTATCGTTACTTGTGATGAAAAATGGATCTTGTACGACAACCGGAAACGTTCTTCACAATGGTTGAACCCAGGTGAACAAGCCAAATTCTGCCCGAAACGAAAGTTGACTCAGAAAAAGGTACTGGTAAGTGTCTGGTGGACTAGTGCCGGTGTCATCCATTACAGTTTCTTAAGATCTGGGCAAACAATCACGGCTGATGTGTATTGTCAACAATTGCAAACGATGATGGAAAAGCTAGCCATTAAACAACCCAGACTGGTCAATCGATCTAGCCCACTGCTGCTTCAGGACAACGCTCGACCACATACGGCACGTTTGACGACCGCAAAACTACGGGAGCTGCGACTGGAATGTCTTCGACACCCACCATACTCCCCGGACCTTGCTCCAACTGATTACCATTTTTTTCGGAATTTGGACAACTTCATGCAAGGAAAAAAATTCAATTCTCACGAGGCTGTCCAAACGGCCTTCAAAGATTTTATTGATTCTCGCTCACACACTTTTTTTAGTAAAGGAATCAATGAACTACCTTCGAGATGGCAAAAGTGCATAGATAGCCATGGTACATACTTTGACTAAATAAAAAAATAGTTTCATAAAAAAAAATCGTTTTCATTTCTGCCATATGAAACGCCAATTTCATATGTAAGGACCTAATATCATCCGTAAGAAAATCATGATGGTGGTACATTCATGGGTACAATAAAAAGAGATAGGTACTTCCACATAATTGAGAATTGTTTCACTGTAGTAGTAACTACACTACCAACTATATTAGACTAGACACACCGTGGTACCTCGTCTGCACAATTTAGGAAATAAATATCTGACTGATGTAGATAGATATTTTTAATATGAGCCTTTAGAAAAATCGTTAGAAAGATGTTCGATCCTAAAATTGCTTAGTTTCAATGTAGTTTGGTGAGATACATTTGAGTCATTTTTGGACAGTTAGTAAGGGTAGAAATTTGAAGATTTTTCAAAAAATTATTTGTTTCGTGCTCATATTATTTTATATTTTTTTATTTTTGTATAATTATTTTTATTATTATTTTTTATACATGCATGTATGTTTGTGTCAGTTTCATTATATGTGCATGTCTGTGTTGCATTGTAATTTTAATATCTATTTTTTTGTTTTGAGATTTGGATTGATGTTCAGCTGTTTTTATATTTCAATAATTGTTTTTTTTTCTTCTATCAGTGCCGTATCAGGTCCCCCCGACGTTCGCGATCACTCTGGAGAATGCCTCTCTGTCTCGCGCTATGCGAACCAGTTCTCCCATTTATTAATCGCCTTTTTTGCCTTCCTTATTTTATTTCGTATTCATTGTCTCAAAAAAATCCCTCTAAAGTTGTTAAAAAGTATAAAAATTTTGGAAGTTTTTGTAATGTGATATAATTTGAAGTTTGTCTGAGATTTAAATGTTTATTTGGTTCAAAATGGTAATTTGTCTTCTGATTATGGATTTTATTGTTGATATCCAATTTTTTACTGCGCATATTTATATACCTATAATTTTTTTAGTGTAAATGCACTTTTGTTTTCATTGTTACTGTGGAAAATATTGTATAACTTACTTTTTAACGATAGTTAGAGTATGATTGTATTATGTACTATATTCAAATACTTTTTTATTGTTTAATATTCTATTAATGATATTGATGAAAAATAAATAAATAATAACCTAGTATAGCGACAAAGTATTCACTAATTATTATTAAAATACTGTTTTGAAAAACCTATTTAAATTAACGTGTGAATTTTCATTTAATTAGACCCGTAGGATAACGTCACCACCGAAGAATAATAAATATACTAACAAAAAGTAAGTGTTTGGTTACCACTGAGAACAAAATTATAAAATTATTTTTAAAACACGTCCGAAAAAGGAACAAAAGATTTTTATATAATTACTTATTTCTAACAGACGGTATAAAACTAGTACATTTCCATTAAGGCGAATGCGTTACAATTACGAAAATGTACCTATACGTAATAAAAAATAGGCAGGAATATTATACAGAGTACAAATTATATTATATGCCTAACCTATAAAATATGATATTGAATTTAAAATCTATGTTCAATTTTTTTAACTGATTCTTGTTTCAAATTGTGTTCATTTATGATTACATTCTGTAGTTACGACATAAATTCATTTTACTTAAGTAGAAATCGTTTATCAAAATATTACCCTTTGTAACGAATGCAATGACTTCGCAAAAAATAACTTGCCTCACCTCCTTACTTCCAACATTATTATATTATATTGTAGTGAACTTATTACACGCACAAAAACTCTTTTTCTTTTCTCTGTCATTATTTGAAAGCCTTACAGTTCACCAGACCCAAAAGCACCTTTAACTCTCTTAGGGATTTTAGGTCGTAATTCACGAATCATATCATTTTTTAAACTTTGCCCAACATATTATGGGCATTATCATATAGCTATGTACCATAAACAAAAATAATTGCTTGTGCATTGCTTAACTGCTAGAAAAGTGCTAAAAAACCTTAATACTCATTAAATACAGAACTCATTCTGATTAATGTTTGTAAAAATAAAATGAAATCATATATATACCAACAAGTAGTAATGAAAATGTCTAAAGTATAAACAGGGGAAGGAGCCAAAGGGTGTAGAGAAAACGATACATTATGTTTGCTCACTGTCTGTGAATAAGTGGTTAAAAGTTTATAGCACACAAGTAATTAAAAGGCATAAAGTTAAACCTATAGTGTTCTAGAAAACGATAGAAAAATGTTACGTCACGTATTTGACGACAAACTTCGATAACGACGCCGTAAATATTTATATATGTCATTAAAAGTTAACATTTTCCATCCTCACCATAATCATAAAATTTCGAGTGAGTGAGTAAGGCCTACCAAGCATCCCTAGCACCTAACACTGGCTGTATAACGAAGGTTACGGAGCTTATCATTAATTCCCAATACAGTACTACACACTACATACCTAGTAGGTACACAGTCAGTCCACAACACATATCCTCATATTGTCAGAACAGCACACGTAGATACTAACTTATGCAAGCAACAGTACGTAACACGTCGCCCCTAATGGCTCATTATAATTCAATCGTTTTGAGAAAGAGTGACATACAAAAATAAACATATTTCTTCAGATCTATAAGCTTTATCAAAGGAAATCCTTTAAATAAGAAAACGGGTATAACACGCAAAGACAGTTAATAAAAAAACGTAATTGTCGTTGTTATTGTGTAATTTAAGTAGAAAAACTAATAAAAAATAACAATGTAATATAACTCCACACTCGTATGTCTATAACTGCAATGAAGGTAAACATTTGTATTATATTACATAAAGTACATAGGTAGACTGATATTTCATTTCTATTGTAGATACATATTTAGAGAAACATCGCGGTCGCCACAGATGCGAGTAATGTGAGGCCATTAGGCTGGGAAATGAGAAAAGAAAATCGTTTAGAAAATATATTTTACATCGGCAAACAATATGTTTACCTGATCCGGCTTCCTCTAACTTAGTAAATTTGATGCATCATCGATTAAATATAAACCATTTGGAGATTGAATCAAACAAAAGTATTTTAATAAAACCACACTTGGGTGTATTATTATTAATCGACATGTTTCATGTTCCGACATTTTATGAACCTTCTTTGATTAAGACGTGTTTTATTACCCAAAGGAATACTTTATTATACAGTAAGTACTTCAACTCTTCTATCTAAAGTAACTTGCAAAGTTTAATTACACGTAACTTAAATATAGACAAAAGGAGTAAACCACAATTTATACGAGATTCGTGTAATGTTCATACGTAAATTTCACGTAGCAATTGATCTCTTGAATATAATTAGATGATAGTAGACGAAGACGAAGCAAAATATGAAGAAAAATAAACTACTCGAAAAGTTAACATGGATTTTGTGGATTTCTTGCTTTCTCTTCTTTTATTGATACGTAATTCAAATTCAAATTCGTTTATTTCCTAGTAAGAAAGTAAGTAAGCATATACAATCAAATAAAGTTCAAATATCCATATGCCAATACAACTAATTCCACCCAAACTTTGCCACCTCACTAGGCTAAAGGCTGTGCCGAGGCTGACAGTACAATCAGTACTATGTGCAAAGGACTAATTAGTTAAAGTTCATAAGTAGTGAGTCTGTATAAGTTATTCTACTGTACTGGCTATTTAGCCGTTTATTTTGTTAATAAATAAATGATGAATTTCCAAAGTGATAACACAAAAACATTGGATTTATTAATATATATATTAGAAGTTCTTGAGTAACTTCAATGTGGAATTAATAGAATAAAGGCAAATTCCTCTCAAAGAGAATAAGTAGGTGCCTACATATGTACCTATTATATTCTATATAATGTAATAAACCTATTATAAAATAATTTAGAGTCGGAAGTAAGAATCTACACGAACACCATGGAAGAAGTGAATATTTAATGTTCATTTGTAAAATGAAGAAAGTGATTTTGCTTTAATCTGCCAAATTAACTTAGTACGCACTCGCGACCTTTAAATGAGCTCCCCAAATGGAGATCCATAATACATACAGTAAGTAGGGTTAGGTAAGGTATATAAGCGAATTAACACGTCTCCATATTAGCATACCTTCTACACACATTAATGTGTGTATAATATGATAACTGAAGCGAAACACTGACATTTTATCTCTTGCTTTGTAGGTATATTATCTTTATGTTATATGATTGTATTAACTACATATTACGGTTAATGGGGTATATACTCCTCTTATATAACTTTGCACATTGTACCTACACCTATTTATTAGATATAATTGTGTAGCACGACGCTGCCTGCTTATAATCGAAAAATAAACTTTAATCTTAATCAAGTAAATTTCAGGATGTTGTATGAAAAGCAATTGGTCGATTTACGTTCAATGATTGTTATTTACCGACAATCACTATAGGATTTCAATAAACCAAGACACGTGAGTAATATTCGTATGAAGTTTTGATATGACCATAATAAGAACAAAACTCGTTTACTAGTTTAAAGAACATTAATAAACACGGCACGGAGAGGACGGCTTGCATGTTTGTTTTATGCAGCTGGTCTGCTGGCTACCCCACTTGTGGGATGTGCCGTGATGGTATATTAGTAGTAAGAATTTCTACATCATAAAAAAGTATAACACCTACGTGCATACAACGCTAAGTTGTAAACTCTGAATCAACTAAAATTCTTCCGAAACCTTTCTTTTTTTCTGTCATTGCACCCGATACACGATTCTAATGTTCTTCCAAAACCTTTCAGAGGCATTGCATAACTATCGATAATAAACATACCTGAAAAGATACTGCTAATTAGATAACATCATGGAGTATTCTTATCTTGAAAATATTTTATAATCTCTCAATGCCTTTCATTTAATCACAGGAATCTAAAAGTTGTTATCTAATTAATAATTAATCGTTTCCAGTGTAGATGATAGTCAATTAATATTCCGTCAGCAGCTGAGTTAGAATGTCTCACATAACAGTAGAGGCCATTAATCACAATAATCTTCCTCTTCATCAGGGTATACAGTAGTCACTAATCAGTACACATTACACATTAACTAGAAAGTGGCTAGGGCTAATCAACACACCAGTGCTAGTAGTGCAAGTACATAGGCATACTGAGAATACGTCGTTAAGTTTTCAATTTTTCCCGAGTTTTCTAACCTAGTTATATACAGTCTAACATGCTAAAGATACACATAATGTGTGGACCGCTAAATAAATTAAAAATAAAAGTAAGAAAACATCATACTTCATTATAAGAAAAGAAATCATGGTTAAAAATACAGAAATATATAGGCGCATTGAAACTGATTATCTGAATTTGAAATATAGATGGGCTGTATTACAAATTAATAGTGTGAACACATAAAAATTTTACATAAAATGGACACATATTAATTAATAATGAGAGACGTACTTCATCGTTGATTCAAAACTGTTGGTTGCAAAAAAATGAGGTGTGCTACCGATTCTGGACGTCTTAGTTGTTATTTTATACTTCAATATACATACAACACATTGGTTACGACATACTCGTATATATATATTATTATCTAGCAATAGGAATGCAAAATTTAGATATCTTTCAACTAACAGAACACAGACAAATACTTTATGTTCACTATATGGAATGAGATCACTGGGTAGGTACCTCATTTGTATGAGATGTCGTGATGCTATAGACGACACATAGACGAAACGATTGCGATCAAATATGTTATGGAATGAGGTATTTAAGATAATTTAAAAATCCATTACAACTCCACGGGTAGGTACCTGCTCACCATTGCATCGATGTTAAGTCTTGAAATTCATTTCCGACTTGATTCTTCAATAATAGATACGAATGCTTGGGTTGGGTTGGATTGGGTTAAGTACATCCATACTCCATACCCAGATGGGATTAGAAAATTCATTTCCAGCTTCGTTTCCTCCTTAGTGATAAGAAATCTTAAATGAATTGATTTTTCTTCTAGCAGACATGAACCACATCTACGATCATTTTAAACGAATGTAAATAGATAGATAGTAAATGCAGCAATACACAAATGAAATAGATACGTCACATAGTTTTATTTTTGTCTTCTTATATTTAATTTTTAATTGTTAATTAATCAAAGTTAATTGAGTAAGAGGACCGATGCGCGTACATTAGAAACTGTATGAATGTGGAACTGTATGAAAGGAAGTGTTTAAAGATAGATCTATCTGGTTTTTTTATTGAGATAGACGTCTTTCATCTTAAAAGGACATTGTCAATCTGGGATTGACAATCCCCTTATAAAAACATATAGTCGAAAAAACTTCTTTTTTTTTAATTTCATTTAAAAAGAATTAGTTACAATGTTATATGTTCACTATATTTTATTAAGGCTCTTAAGAATTCACTGTGTCGGTGTTTAGGTAGTAGAATTCCATATCGAAATAAATAAAAGATTGACAATGTGCTCATAAGACGAAAGACGTCTCTCTCACCGATTAAATCATTAGTAGAATAAAACGCTTGTTTTATTTATTTCGCTCGTAAGAATGCCCATTTAAGTGGGTGAAAACGTTAGTCGAAATAAGTCTAAATAAAATATAGTGAAAATATAACAGTGTTGCTAATTCTTTTTAAATTATTAAATATGAATTTTCACAGTGTAAACACAAACACGCTTCAACAATGAGAATATTCTCTATGTCCGTGGTTCGATCCCAGGTGCCGGCAAACTCCCCTTTCACGGCACAAACTTTTAGCTTAGTATGAAAGGTGTATAAGGTTGTATTTGGGTTTATTATAAAACCCAGATATATCTTTTAAAAAAAATTAACAGATATTTATTTTTCTCTTTTCTTTTCATTTATATTCAAACATACAACTTACGAAAAGAGCTCAACTACATTTAAGGTACAACTAATGTTTTTACTAAATGTCTTACTTAGGTCTGAAAATCTTAACTATGTCTCTTTGTACCTACCTACATTTTGTTGGTTGCAATTGATAGTTCATAATATAATGAATTCGTAACAACAACAGCTTGAAAACAGGTAAAATAAATACAGTGATTTAATATCTGTCTTGTGGTATGAATATATCACTAACGTTTAAATTGAACTTTAATTGAAATTCTGATTAAACTGGCACGAGAGTAAAGCTACAACGCTGCGCAATAGCTGATGGCGTAGCAATGTATAGTACATACATACTGTACTCGTCCGGGAAATGATTTGTTAAACAACTAAAATTTTGCCACAGAATATTGGACACATGAAGAATAATAATTTACCTAATATAAATTTGAGTACTTTGTTACAAGTTTATTGAAATTTAATAAATCAATTGGAGAGTAAACTGAATAAATACGTATGAACAGGTAACGCATAAACAATGTAAGTTTCATATCTAAATCATGCCTTTCCTATGTATCTTTGTATCTTTCAGTTGATTGTGGAAAAGAAAAGCGTTATTCGCTTTATTAATACCGTGTCTACCTACTTCACAGATGAAATTTAAATAAACTGTTATCTTGGAAAATATTTTTCCTTGCCATATTTAAATTTCATATCCCTGATGGTCCCACCAGGCGAAAAGTTTTATTCAATTAATTAAATGAAAGGACCAATTATCGGAGATGTGGCTCTGCTTTCTATATTCCATCACTACATTTGGAAGTGGTTTTCCAAATTTCCATCTTCCATTATGTCCTTACCTCAAAATGCATAGAGAACAATGAAAATCATCCATCTTAAATTTAGATTTTCAGTAATATAAACTGACTCACTCTCACTTCTCCATAATCTCAAATCTAATTCGAAAAAGTGTAATAGTATATTTGAAATCCGACACCTTGCGTTCTATGCCTCATGCACGGGTTATGATATTGTATTCTGTTAGATCCCATGTCATATTAGAATATCTAGAAACGAAGTAATTGACCGTCTAGCATAATTGGCCTGCACGAGGGGGATTCATCTGATGCATTTTATCAGCCCACAAACGATTTTTTACCCATCATCGCGAATATTTTAAGATTGGAGTGGCACAACTATTGTCAAATATCACCAACAGGAGAACACTATAAAAACATACAAAAAAGATTCCATATCATCCGTGGTTTGAAATTGAATGAAAATCCAAATTGGACATTTTCTTCATTTCCAGAATGCGAATTGGACATTGTTTGTTATTTTTTTTTCTCCCATTTAGCAAGGAATGGAGTTTTCCCCACCCCAGAGTGCGACTGTGGCATTAATAATAATAATCTTTATTCCAGATCTGAAGGTGGGTTGTGCAAGCCTCTCAGGTCCATTTTAAATACATAATTGTAAAAAAATACAGAAGAATCTCCGGGTCATATATTTTTCGAGTGTCCCAAATATGAAATATCTGAATACCTTAATAATCTGGTGGAGGAGTGCATTACATATCCCCTCAATGTACAATTTTTACTGGCATTAAACTTAATAGACATTTAAAAATCCATGACAAAGTTCCTCAAATTATATTTAAAAAAAATAACTTTTATTGAGAAGGAGCTTTGTATGGAGCATTCTGCTATATGGTTGCGAGACGTGAACCATCAGCAAGAGTAAAAGCGGATGGTTGGCGGCCTTTGAAATGTGGTGCAACAGACGCATGCTGAAGATCCATTGGTCGGAACACGTCGAAAACGAAGAAGTGTTAACCAGGGTAGGCGAAAAAAGACAACTCCTTAAGAGAATCAGCCAACAACGAGCTGGATTGACCACAACATCAGGCACCCAGGACTGCTCATCGCCATCGCGAAAGGTAGGATCAAGGGCACAAATGGCAGAGGCCGACCAAGGAACGCGTATATGGACCAACTAAAGAGGGACATGAACTGTGGCTGAGAACAGGGAGAAATGGAAAAGAAAATCCAAACTCGTTGCAGACCAATCCAATGGATTGTAACTCATTATTTATATTGAAATATAGATATAATAAGTTTATAATATGTAGCTGTATATTATAGTAAAAAAACAGCATTGCGATCCATTGAGTGAAGTACCAGTACCACAAATTATATTCAGGGCTCATTTGTAAGACGTACTTGTACGTTATATAATAGATCATAATATATATATTATATAAATCTCGATATGTTTTCGATCAGTAAGGCAGAGTTCAGACAGGGTGTAAGGAGTACACTGAATCCTTGAATCTAGTTTATATATTTTTGGACATACTGTATACAGTGTATACTATTATATAATTCTATTGTTTTACATATTAGGTACTCTTTTGAATGCACATTTATTTTATTCTTTTCAGTACTTTTGTTTTATATTTGTAAATTGAATTTGAAGGGAAAAGTTTAGATCAATGTCTGAATTTAAACTATTTTTAATTATTGTAAATTTGATTGTGTGGCGACATCTACCTGAAGTATCGAGAAGCACATATAGAAGATAATTACTTAACACATCGGTAGCTAGTTAGATATGAGTTTTATACAATTATAGGTAGATGGCGATGAATATTTCCTAATGTAAGTTTACAACTATTTCCTTAACAAATAGGGCTTGTGAAGAGAATGAATAATTAGCTAGGTCAGATCTCTATTGAGCGTCCAGCAAACAACATACTTTAGTCTAACACATTACTAACATTTTTATTGTTAATTTTATCATGGGTGAATAAACTTCGTGAAAGCATATTTTCATGTAAGTAAAATATTACTGTTTCATTTCGTTCCTTTTTAATCACAGCATGTAATTTCATATAATCATTTAGAGTCAAACTAATTTTCTTACTTATCAAGCCTTCTGCAAATTGTATATGGAAGAAAGGGAAAATATGTACACAGTGGATCTGTGAGGATATTTAACATTAATAATCTATACCAACAAAAGCCCTTCCATCCATATAAATGGTGACCTCGAACGAACACTACGTTTTTTACATTTTTCTTTTAAAAAAACTTTTTTCCTTAAAAATTTTTGTCACAATACATCAGTGAAAAATTTTCCTGACAACTTTTAATTCTATATTCAATTTTGATTTTAACTTTATTTCCAAACTGTGATCGAACGAAACAATTTAAATAACAATTCATTAATCAATTCCTAATTTTATTCACCTTTACTGCTGCGTTCAGAAGAGTTCTCTGTGAACGGTTTTCAGGCATATAGAGTCCCGGAACAAAATACATAAAAAGATATTTTAGCTCCGTATTTTTAATCAAGCAAAGAACAGAAAACCGTCCACATATTTTATGCCACATATTTTATTTATTATTCTTTTAAAAATATTTTTACTATTATTTATTTCAGACTACAAGTCTTTTTAAAAATCTGCCAAAGGCAGAACATAACTCATTGTACTTATTTATATAATTGTATGTTCCAGATTTTAAATATAACACAAAGCATTTTGTTTGTAAGTAGCATTAATTATTATTATATTTTGTGAACATTCACTGTTTGAGACCAGTCGACAGGGTATCAAAATTTTCTGCTAAAAAATTTTATTGTCACAAATATTTTTTCATCTGCAAACATTTTTCCCAAACATTTTAATCAATCAAACAAGAAAGTATATCAATCAATTTTATTCAAATAATTTACATTCCATTTAATTTTATCCAAAAATAAAATAAATATTTTCAATTCTAAAAATTAACTTCAAATTTTCTTCTCATACACTTGATACAAAATGACAACTCCTAACAAAAATTTCGATTCAACCTCCCACCCAGCGAAAGCTAGTACTAGTGAAGGAACAATTAATACAAATTTTCCGATATTTTCAGAACGAGTGTCCGTGAAAATCCCACCGATATGGACAAACAATGTAGAACTCTGGTTTCTACAGGTAGAGAATCAATTTGAGTTAGCCAATATTACGGCGGAAGACACCAGGTATTCACATTTGGTCGCTCAGCTCAACCATGAACATATTAGTCAGGTATCAGATATCTTATTTTTACCCAGATGTAATACCATGTACAGCAGATTAAAAAACGCAATCATTCAAAGAATGGGCGAATCTCCAGATAATCGCAGAAAAAAACTTTTCTCGGGAATTCAACTAGGTGACAAATTGCCGTCACAATTATTAAGGGAAATGAAAATGTTAGCCGTCGGTTTAGATTTAGATACCACCACGATAAAATATTTGTGGGTGCAACAATTGCCCAAACAGGTACAAGCTCATATCACAAGCGATAACAGAAATTTAGAAGAAATTGCAATTTTAGCAGACAAAGTTTCATCAATTTACAAACCCTTAGAAGTAGCTTCCATTCAACCTAAAGATGATAAAAATTCTAGTAAAGTTATTTCCTTACAGCAATCAGTGATTGAATTAACTGAGAAATTCGACAATCTTAGCAAACAGTTGCAACACAAAAATCAAAATAATTTTCATAGAAAAAATTTCTATCATGGCAACACCCGCCATAGTTCACATATTGACAGCTCTGTCAAAAACAACAACGCGTCTTACAAACAAAATCAAAATAAATATCGTAGTTATAATAATGTAAAGACTTGTAATAATAGTACAAAACTGTGTTTCTATCATGAGCAATTCGGACACAAAGCTCACAAATGTATTTCTCCGTGCTCATTTACATCAAACAAACCATCTAACTCAAAAAACTTGTAGAACAGTTCACTAGCGAGACGGGTGAACTGCATACAAAAATTCGTCTCTTCATAAAGGACCGCATACAAGGTACGTCATTTTTGATTGACTCCGGTTCAGAACTATGTTTAGTTCCGCATTCCATATGTTTACGCCAAAGTTTAAAGGGTAAAGATAACCTAAAACTCTTTGCAGCTAATGAGACAGTGGTCAAGACATTTGGCACAACCACATTAAATTTAGACCTCGGTCTAAAGAAAATTTTCAGATGGAACTTTATCATTGCAGACGTTCCACGCGCAATTATCGGCGCAGACTTTCTGAATCACTTTAATTTAATTGTAGATATTAGAAACAAGATGTTGATAGACAATACTAATAAACATAAGGTCGTAGGTTACAACACAAACTGTATTGATAATGATATTTCGTCAGTTTCATTACTAGATAAAAATAACCCTTATCATCAATTATTAGCAAAATATCCCAAACTGATTGATATAAATAGACCATATACTGATTGTCAACATTCTACAATACATTACATAGATACCCGTGGCAATCCTTTTATGTTCAAACCTCGACGTTTGTCTCCAGAACTGCTGAAGCAAGCGAAAAAAGAGTTTGAGAACATGGTTGCTCAAGGTATCTGCCGACCCTCAAACAGTGAATGGGCATCACCTCTTCACATGGTAAAAAAGAGTGACGGTACATATCGCCCGTGTGGTGATTATCGTAAGCTTAACTCTATGACAGTGCCAGATAGATATGCACTTCCACATATTCATGATATTTGTAATGATTTGCACAATTGTAAAATTTTTTCTAAGATAGATCTCCAGCGTGCATACCACCAGATTCCTGTCAACGAAGCAGACATCAAGAAGACAGCAATTACCACCGTTTTCGGGAATTTTGAGTTTTTACGCATGCCATTTGGGGTAACCAGTGCGTGCCAGACGTTCATGAGGCACATGAACACCATCACTCAAGGACTAGAAGGAATACACACATATATAGATGACATTCTGATAGCGTCACCCGACGAAAAAACTCACATACGACATCTGACTGCTCTATTCGAAAGACTACAGGAGAATGGTATGATACTTAACCCTTCTAAATGTCAATTTGCCAAATCATCCTTAATTTTTCTAGGATATGAAATATCAGCAGCAGGAGTTGGACCAGCTTCGGAAAAAATAAAAGCCATAAGTGAGTACAAAAAACCCAAAACAATAAAGGATCTCCGCAGATTCATCGCTCTGACCAACTTCTACAGACGATTTATACCGAAGGCTGCACAAAAACTTGTCAGACTGAACGACTATCTAAAAGGGGCAACCAAAAACGACAATAGACCTGTCGAATGGAACGAAATCACAAATAACGATTTCGAAGAGGTAAAAAATTCTTTATTACATGCTACTAAGTTAAGTTTTCCTGATGCAAACAAAAAACTGTCAGTGTGGACAGACGCATCAGACTTTGCCATTGGTGGAGTTATACAACAGACAGACGAATCAAACAATTATGAACCAATCTGTTTTTTCTAAAAAAAACTTAACAAGGCACAATGCTCTTATAGCACTTATGATCGAGAACTATTAGCAATATATGAAACTATAAGACATTTCAAACATTACCTAGAAGGTAGAGATTTTACAGTATTTACCGATCATAAACCCCTTCAATTCATGTTCAGTAAAAAAAGTTATGCTAAAGAAACACCCAGGCAGCAAAGACATCTTGATTATATATCCCAGTATACCACCGATATAAGATATATCACTGGTGAATCAAATGTTGTCGCAGATGCTTTCTCACGCGTCGAAATGATAGAAATGAATCATAACATATCATTAGATGAAATATCAAGAGAGCAATTAAAAGACATAGAACTTTTAGACATGTTAAAAACAAAAGATCACTCACTTAATTTAATAAAAAACAATTTTCAAGGCTTGCAAATAATTTTTGACACACATAATGGTAACATGAGACCTTATATACCTAAAACTTTACAAAGACAATTTTTCCACAGTATCCATAATTTAAGTCACACAGGTACCAAGGATACAATTAAAACTATAAGCCAGAGAGGTGTGTGGAAAAATATGAAAAGTGATTGCACAAAATGGTGTAAATTGTGCATACCATGCCAAAAAGCAAAAATCCACAAGCACACAAAAACACAAATTATTCCAATTCCACTACCTAACGGAAAGTTCCATACAATCCACGTGGACTTGATAGGTCCATTTATTCCATCAGAAGGTATGCGATATTGCTTAACAATTATAGATCGTTTTTCCAGATGGGTTGAGGTAATCCCAATAGCAGATATCACAGCTACCACAATAATACGTGCTTTATGGGACAACTGGATTACAAAGTACGGCGTCCCAGAGAAGATCATATCGGACCAAGGCCGTCAATTTTTATCTTCTGATTTTAAATCTTTCTGTTGCAGAATAGGTATCCAACATGTCAAAACCAATTCGTATCACCCACAGGCGAATGGACTTATAGAACGTTTCCACAGGACACTAAAAACGTCTATTAAAGCACATCACCCTATACCATGGACTAAATCTCTAACAACAATTTTATTTGGTTTAAGGTGCACGATACGAGAAAACCATAATTTTTCCATTGCAGAGATGATGTTTGGAAATTCACTGCGCATGCCAGCTGACATTCTACAGGAAAACACAGAAAATGCAGATCCAACTTACTATACACAGCAACTTATAACGTTTATGAGGAATGTAAAACCGAAACCTATTAAACATCACCACAAGGATAATATTTTCGTACATCCAGAACTTGGTAAGGCATCACATTTTTTCTTGAGAGACGATAGAATATATAAACCTTTGCTTCCAGCTTACAAGGGGCCTTATGAAGTTTGCTCGAGGGATGACAAAACTGCCATATTAAAAATAAACGGAGAACAAAAGAAAGTATCGTTGGATCGATGTAAACCAGCCTTCATAGAACATCCAGAGGAAGCTAACAACTCAGTCGACAGACCACATACATACATCACGCGGTCTGGAAGGAAAATATTTCAACCAAATCAGTGAAAAACCTGCATTTTTCACTTGGAGGGGGCTGTGTGGCGACATCTACCTGAAGTATCGAGAAGCACATATAGAAGATAATTACTTAACACATCGGTAGCTAGTTAGATATGAGTTTTATACAATTATAGGTAGATGGCGATGAATATTTCCTAATGTAAGTTTACAACTATTTCCTTAACAAATAGGGCTTGTGAAGAGAATGAATAATTAGCTAGGTCAGATCTCTATTGAGCGTCCAGCAAACAACATACTTTAGTCTAACACATTACTAACATTTTTATTGTTAATTTTATCATGGGTGAATAAACTTCGTGAAAGCATATTTTCATGTAAGTAAAATATTACTGTTTCATTTCGTTCCTTTTTAATCACAGCATGTAATTTCATATAATCATTTAGAGTCAAACTAATTTTCTTACTTATCAAGCCTTCTGCAAATTGTATATGGAAGAAAGGGAAAATATGTACACAGTGGATCTGTGAGGATATTTAACATTAATAATCTATACCAACAAAAGCCCTTCCATCCATAATTGTAATGTAATTTTTAACTATTTATCTTCATAATTTTTGTCTTGTTTTTTGTTTTTGATTTTTAAGGTAAAGTGTATATTGTTACTGTTTGCTAGCAACGTGTTTGTCATACGCTTGGGTAATTTGCGGGACCTTGATTGGTTTATTAACTGAAGAAATTTGAATGTTGACATTTGTTAAGTTGAACTGTTTGTGTCCCTTAAGGTGATATATAAAAAATAAATAAATAAAAATATTAACTATTAATTAATTACTAAAACTGTGGTACATGTTTGTGGATGACAGCTGAATTATGAACGACTTATTTTTATTTTTGTAAACCATATTTATAGTTTTTGTCTGTTTTGTACTTTTTACTAATAAATAAAATAAAATAATGTACTAACCCGTCTTTGTATTAAGGTTTATTTTAATAATCATCATTATCATCGCCCTCAACGCTCCTCTTGGGAGCACAGGGCAGAAACCAGCCTCCTCCATACAGAGCGTCTCTGCGCCAATCTCGTCACCTCTTCCCACGACATTCCCTGCACTCTGATTAGCGACCTTCTAAAAGTTAATTTTCTGTTTAAAACATTATTGTATAAGTTATTTTAACTGTTTTATAAACTGCTTGATTGGCTAAATATTTTCAATGTACCTAATACTGATCGCATGTATGTAAACATAGTAGGTACATTATGGAATGTATGGTGTGCAGTTAGCAGAGTGCAGTGTACGTAAAGCCTATCTGCCTGCCAGCCTATATGGCTACCGTAAACAATGAACAGATAATGTCTACAATTCGATTCAGTTGGATAACCAAACACGTTGCACCTGATTGACACAATTTCATATAACAAAGCAAAACTGAGTAGGTATGTACCTGTATTTCATCGGAGCTATCCACAGCGGTCAATTACTATTTAATGGTATCATTGGTATCACATGAAAGACCCATGCGTGGTGATGCGAACAGATGATTAATAAAAATAAAATATATTATTATAAAATACCTAATGTGATCATAGAACCAAGACAAGTTTCTTATTTTTTTCTAAATAATGTTATCATATGAGATCGTCCTACATACTAAAATAATCTTCAAACAATGATAGTCACCATAAATTATACAAATAAAAACAATAAATATTTTAAAAGGTTGCTGGAAACACAATAAATACCTTGAATACCACCGATTATAATTGTAACAATGTCTTAAATGATTAAAGAAATGCGTAACGGTTCCATTAGTGTAATATTGTCTAAATAAACAATTTATATACGTGTTTCAATATTTATACATCATAACTGCAATCATTTCGGGTGTCACCGAGTGACTAACAGAAGCCTACATTGGAAAAGAAGTTTCGTTTGAGAACATCACATCCGCAGTAATTATACAAAATACTTGTATTTAACAAAAAAATATATAATCTACTTTAAAAACTTGCGAAATATAATTTAGAATTTGATAAGATTAGTTTGTTGAAGAGGAACAGGAATTTAATAAAATGAAAACAACTGGTTAGCTACCCCATACAAATAAATACGTTGATTTGATAAATTCATCAGAACATGATATTCAATAATTTATTTTGTTGTCTCTCATGCGCCTCTTGGGAACACAGAGTGCAAATAAATTTCTTCAGCGATGTTTTTTACGCTCCTTTGAAAGA
Organism: Athripsodes cinereus; assembly: GCA_947579605.1. Taxonomy (NCBI): domain Eukaryota; kingdom Metazoa; phylum Arthropoda; class Insecta; order Trichoptera; family Leptoceridae; genus Athripsodes; species Athripsodes cinereus. The sequence goes on from OX388311.1 coordinate 18,470,285, forward strand.
ATTTTACTAACGAACTACTGAATAACAAAATTTAGCTCAGCTTAAAGTAGTTGAATATATTCGACATTGATCAAATATTCCAAAAAGAGATGTAGATCACTAAAAGTAATAAAGTAACGCAGTAGGTACTCTTCATTGTAAATTACATTACAAAAATTAATTTTGTTATACAAAAATAAAAGCTTCGCGTCAAGCACTCCCCGTAATTAGTACGTAGGTGTAATACCTATACATCATAAACTAAATAACGAGGCATTACTTTCAATCAAGCGTAATTACGGATCAATATTCTCTTTTAATTAATATCAATTAAACTGTATAATACTTGATATGGGGGGGTGAGAGAGGTGGTGAGAATGGTTTTGGTTGAGGATAAAATAAATAAAATACTATGCCAAAAATGCCAGCGGCTGAGACTCTACTGGGCTACTTACAGCACTCCAGGAGTTAAAACAATAAAAAAATGGTCTCAATTAAATATATAGTAAGGCTATATAAATAAGAGACGACAAGTTATAGGTATACAGATAGGCGAATGTGTAAAAAGCAAAATGTAAATTTTAAACAAACATTTAATAAAAATAAAAATGCTCTTACCACTATTACAAACACTCAAAAACAAGGCTAGACAACACTACAACTTACTCACTACCCCGTATTGTCTGTGCACACGTAATTATCCCCATTAAAAATAATTAACACACTTGATTATTATTTCAATAAAAACAGAAACGAAGCACTTTTAAAATAATTAAATTTCACTTTGCGATGATTGTAATGGATCCCGCGTTGAGGGCGCCTCTGGCATGAAAATGCCTAGAGGCAAACAAGTTGAAGAAGGCGCCCCTGGGCGCAGTGCTGGTAGGGCGAAGCCCTACGTCCGAGGCTTCTGGAGGCAATTAACAGCCTACACAGGTACGAAGTTGGCACGTCATGGCTTCAGGAGGAGAATATCTCAACTCAACTGAAGCCCAATGACTAGAGACACTTGTCTCTCTGAAGGTCAGCTGATGAGTGATGGCAGGAGCGATCCTTCTACCAAGGACAACTGACTGCTCACTACGACTCGCTGATGATAACTGATCACCACTGATGGCTGATGGAGACTAACTCATCTTTCAAGGACATTTCTCCGCTGTTCCTTGAGTGGTGTAGAGAGGGGTTGGTCCTACCCCTTCGATGACGCGATACATCCACGTGCAGCGGCGTGATTGGTTGATTGCAGTAGCAATACACGCCTACTGCAAGTTCCATTGTATTGCGGGTACAACTGCACCCTTGTCTGCATTCCAAGAATTATGCGGTAATGAAATAAATATTTACAAATAAGTTTGATATTGTTAAGCGTCCAATGCACTGATTTATAATTATTCACATATGTATAATTAAAGCGTCTCTTGCACTGATATTAAATATAAAACATTTCTTGTGTCCATTATCACCATTATTAATTATAGCGTCTTTTCGCATAGCACAAATCATAAAATACCTACACATCTTATCCTATTACACATCAACACAATACAACCCTTTAGGTAGATAATTAAATACTCAAACTACGTATGTTACAATAAAATTAAAATTCATACCTAAAGAGTCGTTTACATTATTCAAAACATATCATCGGTATCGACACTCAATAGATCGAAGCGTAGGTATAAAAAATCCAACCAAGCTGATACTCAATAATAATAATAATACAAACGCATTCTAAAATATTCATTTTAAAAACAATTAGTCGAAGTATGTACATAATGCGCCTTAATCTTTTGTTGATATTATTCTCTTTATTACCCCTGTTGCTATGCAGGTACAAATTTAAATAAACAATGATATTTTGTATATAGGTACGAAGATTAGTAAACAATTAAGAACAATATTAACGCAGGTACCTTTTAAGTGCAGGGATATTTTTAATGTCGGGATTTTCATATTTCTCATGAACTGCATTGTTTATTTCGGTATTTCAGTACCACTTTCTAAATACTAATTCTTATTTTAATAATAACTTTTCGGCACAATACCTAACTATACCGGGCATATCATACTTTTATTATTTACACTCGACTTTATTGAATGGTGTGTATATATTGCCTCAACCAGTGGCCTGATTTCCAAATATGCAAAAATAGTCAGTCCAAAAAGTTCCAGTATTGCTATCAACAATAATTATTGTAATGATTGTATAGTACTTGGAACAACGTGGTGAAAGATAATTTAAATAGAATTAAAATAAAACACTGTATTACTTTCACTATGAATAATATTTGACACCTATCATCAGTGAGTTTTTATTAGGCCTCTGAATCAAATATTATTCATAGTGAAAGTAATACAGTGTTTTATTTTAAATCTATTTTAATTCTAATAATTATTGTCTTAAATTAAGTAGGTATGCAGGTACACAATAGCCTCAGAAGTCGGAACGCACAAAAGTCTAGTGAGACAGTAAATTCCGTTTGATATTATTGTTTTACGAACACTTATAATTTGGTCAAGAAAAAGTAGCGGTTATTCATATTGATATTTGTAGTAGTTAAGTTTGATATTGTTGGAAAATAAATAAGAAAAACTTCATAAAACTATTATGGGAAGAGTTCCCTGCTATTACTAGATAATTAACAGGAACATTACAAATCAATACCTACTGTAAGAACGTAGGTATACGTTTTTATATAGAGAGCAGTATACATTATATTCTTATGAACATAGAAAACGATACCGAATAGATGTTGAGAATCAACTAAAATTGATGCAGGTGTTATTAAAATACCTACCTTTCTTTTAAATCGTCCCGCGTCCCTTGGTTGCTAATGTAACTATGTGAAATGTAAAAGCCAGTACTTCTCTAGCCAGAAAATTTCCAACAAAGGAAATAATTATCATAACTCATGTCACCTCCTTTTGTTCTATTCGAAAGCATAATTAACTTTTTTGTTGCTCGGTAACCTGCTGTTTTCAGAATTATCAGGTGAACCGCAGAAAAGTTTTTTTATTATTCACCTCTTATTTTTTGCCATTTCCACCTGAACCGATGTCGTAATTATACTAGATGCGCATTTGAATACTTGTAAAGTTAAATAACATTACCTAGTTCACAAACATAAAAAAAATAGTTTATATATTATATATATATATGGGGAAAAAACATAATTGGTTTTAAGTAAAACTAAAACCAATTGTTTTTTTTCATATATAAACATGGAGTTTTACAAAATTAACGCCGACTCAATAAATAAATAGGTTGCAACGTTCCTGACAGATCAGGCACAACATTGTTTATTATTTTTACATAAAAAACAAGACGTAACATCAAGAATCGGCAAGCATTGATTGATTTTTGTTCAGTTGTTTTCTTTATGTTTCTCAGGTTCTGTAAGATTTTCCTTTGCTGACATCTATCTCTCGAGCTGCTGTTCTCCACTATGCAGTCTGCAATTTTGTTTGCAGGTACATGTATGGTTTGGTTTTTTAAAGGACACTGACCCAACTTCCGCAGAAGAGGGGATTCTTTACGGCTGGAATGTTTGAAATCTAGGCTCATAAGTGTACTCTATTGATCATTTCTAGTTTTATTGCGTACTATATAAATATATAATAGCGTATACCTCATATCATTCCGCACTTGGCGTTGTAGTGTGGTTAAAATCTTATTGCAGCGTTGGTCGTTCCAACGGAAACGTAACTTTAACACTTCTAATTGTTAATACTGTTACAGCAGGATGATACCTAAAAAGAAATACAACCCCTTTTATTTTAAGATAGGGACATAAATTTGATTGCTACCTACCTCAATTAGAAATCTTTCATAACACAGTCGGGTCTTGGATACAAAAGACACTTCGTAATAAACATCAGATAATATATGCTAACTAAACGATAAAATCGTATATAAGACAAGTTATAATACTCGATAGAAATAGAAATGAAAGCAAATTCACAGGTCTCGTTATATAAACCAGTCCCTCTCATTGTTTAGTTGCAATCTGAATGCACGTGTCGCTTAGTTGGAATGAATATTTGCTTTCCATGCACACAAATGCTGGTACACCCCACGTACCTGTCTATTCCATCGCACCACCCGCCCATACTATAATACTACGCAAACAATATAGACACAGAACCTAATATATATGTGTATACGGAGGAGTGACTTCAAACTAACTATTCTCTGCTGACAGTAGATGTTTTGGTGACAAACAAGACAAGGTAATACCTATCTGTATGAAATATTGCATATTGTGTTTCTCACAATATGCAATACGCCCTAAATATACTATACTATACCCTCACGCCGTGTCCCAAGTGGGGTAGGCAGAGAGAACGGAACGCCAAACAGATCTATCTTTACACACTTCCTTCGCTTCCTCCACATTCATACAGTTTCTCATACACGCACGTCGGTTCCTCTTACTCAACACGCGGCCGTCCTTGAGAATTTGATCCACGTGATCAAGCCACGTGGTTCTCAGACGCCCGCGTTTCCTCAAACCCTTTCTTTCAGACAAGTATATCCTCTTTGTCATTCTTACCTCGTTCATTCGTTCAACATGCCCAAACCACCGTAGTTTATTCACGCGCATTCTGTCCACAACACTCTTCTTGCATCCGCTCATTCTTCTAATATCCTCATTCTTCACTCTATCACGCAGCGTTTTACCAACCATTCTTCTCAACGATCGCATCTCCACTGCATTTATTCCACTTTCGTCCTTCGTATAAATAAATATAATACGAAAATAATAAAAAGGCGCTCTTATCAGGGACACAAAAGTTATTTCTATATAATTAATAAAACACGGAGTAACGTGCCATACTTTTACTGGAATATGTTTAAATGATACGATGTGTATTGTTCTGAGGTAGATTAAATATCTCATATACTCGTATGACATTATAGTATATTTTGTAATTGAAGACGTCCCCCCGCTGTGAAAATATGTTAAAATGTTATATATAGATACATATACATATGTGTGTGTGTGTTTCGTATATTACTAACTATAACTGAATATCCCAATATTCATAAAAATAATGGAAGAAGAACACAATTTCTAACAGTAGCCTTGCTCATTACCTTGTGGTACCCTCTTTCAGTCGACGTAATTAATCAATGTGGATCACTATGTTTAAATTAAATTTTCATAGAATGAAGTGATAATTTCAGACATAATGAAGTGGCATGGAAAGAAATAGAGGAGGCCTTCGTCCAAGAGTGAACGGGAGTAGGCTGAGAAGAAGAATACACTCTATAATTATGATTTATTAAAAACCTTAATAAATTAATACGTAAAAATTTTGTGTTTTTTTTTCTCCATAATTAATTTATTTTTGTGAATAAACTTTTGTTATTTGCATTATCCAAAAAATATGTAACCCTAAGTAGGTATAAAAAAAGTTAAAGAAAATATTTTAAGACAACATAAGAAAAAAATTTAAGGCGTTACAAAATAACATGTTATATATAACGTGTAATTAGCCCTAGGTTTTTAAAAATAAAATATTTTAAGGCCACTACTACTGGGATAGCCAGCAGATCAGCTGCATGTAACATGCAAGTCGTCTTCTCTGTGCCAACAAAAATATTCAGGATGGGTGGCCTCATCGCTGAATTTGAGATGAAAAATGTCTTTATTTTTTCGAATACCTGCCTTTTACAGGATACTCGAAAACTTACGAAAAAGATTGAGAGACCAATTCTTTGCCGGGGGCTCCACGGGTAATTTTACGGCGTCGTAAAAAAGGTAAACGTTTTTCGTAAGCTCTATAAAGAAAAACTCAAGCATATAACGCGTTATGCGGGAGGCGTCTATAATTTTACTAAATAATTGATAATGCAAAAGAATCTGGGAGTTAACATTATATAGTTCAGAATTAAATAAACTCATAGCAAAGCAAGAGAAGACATTCTTTTACATTTCCCATGTTAAGGTGTGAAATGCAAAATAAGATGCGATTTTATTTCTATTTATCTTCAAGTTAAAGCATCATACTTTTATGTAAGCAGAATAATTTATTGAATTTCGACCTTCCATAATAATATATGATAGCTTAATATTTTTAAGTAAATAAACATAATTAAGTATGAAACCACAAGCATTATTAATTTAACTATACATTCATTATTACAAATACAAGAGTGTATAAGCAGTCCGTACTCCAATTAATAAGACGTTGAAGCAAATTAGAGTTAGAATGTGTTGTAGTTTTACAAGTCCCGATCATTATTAATGGAAAACATTAAAGTGTCGTTTACGTGCCCAAAGCACCTCAAGGACACTCTTATAATATACTTTCATATTTCTCTTAGTAGATTAATATTAAAACGGAGCTGCTTACAAAAGTGATATTTTTCAACAAAAGACGCAAGTAGGTACCTGTGATGGTGGTTTAAGTATGAAAGTTTAATCATACAACAAGATTATATTGAGAAAATTCCGGGTACTTTCCAAAAAGGAAACCAGACAAGAGTATTTATACAGTATGAGTAGATCATAGACTTATGTATAAATATTCCATAATAACTGTGAAGGCAGTGGGTATGTATGTATGTATGTCAGTGGGTAATGAGTGAATATGTAAGGCATTACCAGACATCATTATAATTATACTCTACCCTACTTTTACATTCCAACATTAAATTACGTGGCACTTTGTCTCCACCTACGAAAGCGCTGTGTCAAGGTAATTAGATAAAGATACGCCATGTGCCACCTTACGCCAATGACGAGAAGGGCGATAATTAAAACTCGGAGGATCTCACGCTTCTAATTATTCTATTACCTATATCAGTTTAATTTGGAAGAAAGAACTATTCCACCTTCAACTAGGCTAACGTTGGCGCCTCGCCACTTCACCCTAGTTCCGTGAATTATAATTCATTAGTCGTAAGTTTAGCGGACGCATACCTACCTTCAACTATATACTGTATACCAATCTCTAGCACAGCTACGTAGCGAAGTTAGGTAAAAAGGCATCACAAAATTTTGATAAGGTTTACAGAGTGAAGTTATGTGGTAGTGTACACAATATGAGTAGCAGTATAGAAATAATACACGTAGCCTTACAAGACCATCACTCAACTGTCAACACTAAAACCACTTAACGTCTGACTATCTGGATTGTGAGTAAATAATATTATTATTACTGGATATTATTCATAATATCCAGTTTAAAATAAATACTTTGGATAAAAGTTTTATCCAACGTTGCATTAACATTACAACTACATACATAACACATGACAAAGTTGTGTGACTCAACCAAATAAATTAGAAAAAAAAATCCTCTTCATTCTATTCGAAAATATCATTTTTACCCGGGACTACATTGTTTTTATTATTTCCTGTCCCTGTAAATTTTGTAACGTAATATCAAATGTCCAAAGAAACTACGAAAATGGATAACATTGCTTCGCAGACATCATTATAAGTTGAGGATCATCGATTGGAACCACCATGTCAATAAACATACTAACTTAGAGTGCTAAGTCTCCTAAGTGCAGTGCAGTGCAGTAAGTCAATACAACGGTAAAATTATAATTCCGTTTGCTTATACTCGTAGATCCGGTCTCGTCAAGGAATATAATTGATAATTTTTATTGGAAACAACAAACAATACATAGACTATTTTATGAAAACTTAAATCTGAACATCCTCTTAACATCATAAAGAGACAAGTCTCATACAAACGAGGGCACATAAAGTATGTAAGTGTGATCGAATAGTGCCCAACTTTTCCTACAATCTGAACATCCTCTTAACATCATAAAGAGACAAGTCTCATACAAACGAGGGCACATAAAGTATGTAAGTGTGATCGAATAGTGCCCAACTTTTCCTACAATCTGAACATCCTCTTAACATCATAAAGAGACAAGTCTCATACAAACGAGGGCACATAAAGTATGTAAGTGTGATCGAATAGTGCCCAACTTTTCCTACAATCTGAACATCCTCTTAACATCATAAAGAGACAAGTCTCATACAAACGAGGGCACATAAAGTGTGTAAGTGTGATCGAATAGTGCCCAACTTTTCCTACAATCTGAACATCCTCTTAACATCATAAAGAGACAAGTCTCATACAAACGAGGGCACATAAAGTATGTAAGTGTGATCGAATAGTGCCCAACTTTTCCTACAAACTGAACATACTTTTGATTAGATTATAAAATGAACATTCATAATGTTTCCTCTTTAAATATCGAAAAGTTATTATTTTTTTATTATTTGTGACCATTTTGGCCCAGGAAACTTCCTGTTTTAGAACCTCCCACATAATATGTTAATACTGTATATACTTATAAAAAAATATATGAAAAAATCTTGAGCTCGATAAAATGGTTTAGTTTGCTTCTAAGAATGATTTTAACGAATAAATAACAAATATATTTAAGACTTAAGGCCGCGGAGTGTTTTCAAAGCATAGAGATCCTTTGAAATTTGACTAGGGTCATAGTTTCTTCACCAGTAAAATGTATTTAACCAAAAAAAATCGTAAAATAATAAAAGTTTTTAACTTTTTGATTTTGAAACTTTGTTAAAATGGAACAGATTATCTCAAAATATTGGTTATGTATTTTCTAAGAAGCAAATTATAGGATCAAATAAGGTTATGTTTCGTAGCTACAATTGTAAGTATATTTTTTGTACTATTTTACACTAATTATCATATTTTTAATGTTTAATCAAAAAAACATTTGCAATTATTAACCATACATTAATATTTAAGAATTGTTTTTCAAAGTTTTGGCGCTTTGTAGATAAAATTTAAAAATTAAAATTTTTCATTTTAAATAATCGGTACTAGATAAATGATCATCAAATAATATTGTGATCCTTGTCACCGACCATCAAAAAAATAAAACGGTACCTAATCAAAAAAGTAAAATTAACACCAAAACAATATCACCAAATACTTCACATTCCGATCATCTAAATATAAAATAAATGTCACCAAATAAATAAAACTAACACCAAAAAATTACCTACAAATAACATATTCCGATCGTAAAAATACTTCAGTATGACCACGTTTCAAACTATGTTTTTGTGTGTTATAGGGTGTTCACATTTGGCGAGTATCGCCAGGCGAATTTCAAAATATATCGCCAGGCGAAAAAACAAAATTCGCCGAACATCCATTGATCTTCTCACCTGTTCACACATTCCACCGATATAGAAACGATGCGCGAATCGTTCAATCGGCCGAAAATGTTGGAAGGTGGTCAACTCGAGACGATATCGTTTCTACTGGTTTTTATCGTTTCAGACTAGCTGTCATTTTGTTCACACGGTTCAAATGGCTGGCGATATTTTGGTGCCTGGCGATATTCGCCAAAGTGAGAACACTACATTAGCGATGGCTGCTTGTGCGATATGCAAGTGAGAACAGATGAATGAGCGGAATGTGCGATACATAAATAATTGACTTAATTGTAGTACATGTTTGTGGATGACAGCCGAGTTATGAATATTTTTATAAACCATATATATAATTGTTGTGTGTTTTTTACTTTTTATCAATAAACAAATATACATAGCTATATATTAATTTGAAATGTATACAAAATCAATTGCTTTTTGAAGCAATGTTTTAAGATGTATGGAACTAAAATAACGCAATATCGAAATGTCACAAATTTCACCAAACGCTAACAAGTGATCTCTTGGGCATGTTTTTTTTTCAATTATTCAAATTATTAATGTTTATCGTGTATCATATAGAATATTGATTCAGGTATAAACTACACTTTAAATCAAGTTTATATCTAGTATCTTTAAAAAGTTATTAATATTTTAATTCAGCGTTAAGTAGTTATAATAATATCAGCATGTACTACATATGTATGTTATTGGAAGCCGTTCGTAAAAAGCTTATGTCATGTAGCACATGCAATAAAAGAAACGTTAAAAAGTACATGTCGCGTATAATACGAGTACATAGTAGGTATGTAAGCTATTCAGTTTGGATGTTTAGTAGCCTGTACGGTGCGCATACATAGACTACATATTATGTAGAGTGATGAAAAACATGAAGTTACGTATAGGCACAGAGTTGTAAAGGTATCTTATTACACAGGTACTTACACCTCGTTTCAAGTTAACGATGGCAAGTAGGCACATTTTCTTTAATGTACAGGAAAAGCTTGTCAAAATAGAAAACGTGCTGAAAAATATACATCAAACAAAGAATAACAAACACACTGAGAATGAAGAAGACCTAAGATTAAAACACAAATGTGAGAATATAAAAGAACGGCGAATCATTCTTTTTGTAGACGTGGTAAACGACTCGATCTCCCTACTTTCGATGATTCTACGAAATCCCTAGGAAGATTGCGTGAGTCATCAAATAGAGGGAGGCGATGTTAACTTTGGGATGAGACGTAAACTTCAAGGATAATAATACAAAGATCCACGTAATAGAAAAGGGTTTAGAGAATAAGGAAGAGTTCAGAATAAATACATAGTCTTAATGTATTTTGCTATTCATACATACACAAAACGGTAAAATTAAAACCCATTAGCATTTAGATAAACCAAAAAGTGAATATAAAACAGTTACATTATGTGATTCATATTGATACAACATAAACCAACATAGGTAGGAAACAGCTACTCAAAATATCCCTGGATTTTATAATGCGTACTACATACATGATGTAAAAATGGCCTAAGGATATTAATTATGTTGTTATTTTCTACAGTAGCTGCTGAATCATATACATAAGTGTATTGAACAAATATGCAACAACGTTTATATTGCAAAAAAAATGTCAAGATATAAACAAAACAAAAAAATACATACATGCATAAATACCATCACGCCGCTTCCCTCGCGAGGTAGGCAGAAAGGATCGAGCGCCACTTCCTTCTATCCTTGCATACATCTTTCGCTTCCGTCACTCTCATACAATTTTTCATGAATGCTCTCCTGTTCAATGTGCTCAACACGTGACCGTCCTGTAGGATTTGATTTAAATGATCTTGCCATTTAATCCTCGGAAGTCCACGTCTCCGAGCACCATTCCTCTCAGCCAAATATATCTATCTTCTTAGTCATTCTGTCCTCATTAATTCTTTCCACGTGCCCAAACCATCTTAACTTATTTACATTCATCCTTGTTATTACACCAACTTTCAATCCACATTCCTTTAGTATATCACTGTTACGCACACGATCTTTCAGACTTTTACAAGCATCAACTTAGACAAATTACAAACATGAAGATTGAAGGTATATAAGAGAAAAAAAAATGAAATAAGCTGCGCCACACAGACTGTAGGTATTCTCTTTTCATAGTGTGTGATACACAAGGAGAATGCCTACGCAGAAAACCGTTGGTATAGTTTTCGTAGGTTTCCTGCTAACAATGAACACGTTCCAGACACGTGGAAAATGTAAGGAAGCAATATCACGGTGTACCGAACGTATTGACAAGGAATATTAACCCGAACCCGGAACGTCACGAGCACCAATTTTCACAACAGCAAAACAATATGTACCTACCTACTACATTCAGTAGATACACGAAATTATGTAAGGGTTAAAATATATTTTATATAACTATTGTCTGTAAATATGTATATTGTACTATTTTGTAATATATTATTATTATTATAAGTATTTGGGAAGTCTGTTTGCGAGGGATGGAAGATTTGATAAGGACATTGAAAGAAGAAAAGTCGCCGGTGCTACAGTGAATGTTGCACTTCGACCCATTGTTAGCAATAGCAGTGTGTCGAACATGGCAAAAATGCTAGTGCACAATACCATTCTGGTACCGACACTTATGTATGCAAGCGAAACTTGGACGTGGTTGAAAAAGGATGAGAGTGGAATAAATGCTGTGGAGATGCGTTCACTGAGAAGAATGGTTGGTAAAACGTTGTGAGATAGAGTGAAGAATGAGGATATCAGGAGAATGAGCGGATGTGAGAGGAGTGTTGTGGACAAATTGCGTGTAAACAAGTTGAGATGGTTTGGACATGTTGAGCGAATGCAAGATGAAAGGATGACGAAGAGGATGTATTTATCTGAAAGAAGGTGTGTGAGGAAGCGCGGACGTCCAAGAACCACGTGGCTTGATCACGTGGACCAAATTCTTAAGGACGGACGCGTGCTGAGTAAGAGAAATCGGCGTACATGTATGAGAAACTGGATGAATGTAGAGGAAGCGAAAGAAGTATGTAAGGATAGATCTATATGGCGTTCCGTTCTCTCTGCCTACCCCTCCTGGGACATGGTGTGAGGGTAGTATAGTATAGTATATATAATACATATTAGCATATTAGTGTAAGTGTTTTATTTATTTCGATATGGAATTCTACTACCTAACCACCGACACAGTGAATACATATTAGTGTAGTGTAGTAACCTGATTTTGACAAGTTATTGTCAGAGTTTGACAATGACTTTTTAAGTTGTAACTAGTAGAGTTCGTCGGTAGCCTGGAGGTAGAGTCTCGGCCTTCAGAACAAGGGGTCCGTGGTTCGATCCCAGGTGCCGGCAAACTCCCCTTTCACGGCACAAGCTTTTAGCTTAGTGTGAAAGGTGTATAAGGTTTATAACAAACCCAGATATATCTAAAAAAAAAACTAGGTTACTATACCTATTATTAAATAAGTAAAACTCAAACAGCTTGTGTTTATTTCCATAAATAAATATGGAGCTTTACAAAATAAACGTGATCTCAGTCAATGTATGTTGTTATAAAGCTTCCATACATACGCATAATACATTAGGTCTGTAGTTTTTTTCTTTTATTTACTAAGGGGATAACTTTCTTGACATTTTGTACACATTTAAATGCAAGTTTATACCTAAAAAATAACGAAAATCCTAAAAGCCATTAGTGATTATCATCCTATCAACATTATAATCATTGATGGATACTTCAAGTAAGTACTAAATATTATTTCGTAAGGAATAAAACAGTAATTTTATTATCAATATTATATTAAATAAATAAGCTATCATAAGAAAATTAATGTATTACATGCGTCCTTAACGTATTTTATGTGGGTCTATTATTTATTTCACATTTATTTATTTCATTTTCTGTACTAGACGTGCAACTGAAAAATCAATATACTTTATATTCTATTCTATCTTTAAAGGCTATCATGATCAGGGATACACTTTATATAATATTGCATCCATGAAGCCTGCTCCTGAATACTAAAAATTTTCCCTCAGCCAACAAAAATATAATCAAATTTGCTGACTTTAATCCGCAGAAAAGATGGGTTGACGATATCGTCCATGTCGCGGGTAGGAGGTGGACAGCAGTCGCGCAGGAGAGAAAAAGATGGAGGAATATGGAAGAGGCCTACATCCAGCAGTGGAGAGATGGCTAGAGATGAATGCTAATACTCCATTAATTGACATCTGACTACAATCCAACCTAGGAATGTTAGGGAAGCATCTCATGGACGGGTAACGAAGGCATTCATTCAAATATTTCTTCAGAGAATGCTCCCAATTGTCACCGAAAGATTTAAGATTTTTGCTTGACGATTGATGATTGACGTTCGCATCCAGCTGTCTGTACGCCGCCATTCGCGAATGTCGGCAACAAATATTCACATTCGCGAATATCCAACATCACACATTCGTTAATCACTAATATATACATACACAACATAATAATAATAATCATTATTGCACAAAATTAGCATACAAAGAAAAAACATGGTATCATAACAACAGAACACATAATTTTGTGCAATTGGCGAGTTTATCGCTGAAGCGCGATATCTTCCAACTAACCCATACAAGTCTTACAGCGATATAATATTTATTTATTTTTTCATGACATATACGGCTTGTACACCTTTTTACAATCGAGATGAACAAGATAATTATACAGCCTTCAATAACAAAAAAAACAATAAAAACAAAAAAGCAAACATAAGTAGGTATATACATTAGTACCCTATCAACAAATACTATATCACTATACTGTATAGGTACAAATGTACTATACCACTGTTTAGGCATAGGTACTTCTATAAATATAATACGTTTGAGCTAGCTATAGCTCTTCAATTATTTAACCATTATAATATATGAAGGTTAAATAATAGAAGAATGTGCAAATATTATTAAAAAGATAATACACACCTGGGATGATAATATCATATTATTATGGTGTTAACCAAATACTTACATAATATTGTAACGATATATTTTTTTATTATATTGACTCACATTATTATTATTCTTATCAGCTTTTTGACTATTTTATTTGATTGACCATTTTTGATTGTTGAATTTTATTTAATACTTTTAAATGTTAAATTCTAGTCTATTATTGTGAATAATAATCTTAATCATTTACATATTTAGTAATTTGAATATATAATCCATCTAAGTGTATTTTTTGTTTGTTTTTAGTAAGTTTTTATTGATTTTTACATTTCATTGTTGATGTTAAATTTTTGATATTTGAATTTGTTTTATTGTCTTAACTGTTAATTGGTTCATAATCTACAATTGTGTATTAATTTATTGACTATTTTTGATAATTCTTGACTCTTTTATATTTCTAAACTCAATGACGTGTATATTATTATTATTATTATTACTGACAATAAGACGATTCTTACAAGGATCATTACAGCTGAAGGCCAATGCGATCCCAGAAGAAAACATTAAACAATATCCGAACGATAACACATGGATTTTAGTATTCAGATATGTGTGAACTTGTATTGTGTATATTTTTCTTTTTTGTAGTCTGTCTTGTATTTGAACATGTAAAAGTATGTGAATGAATAAATGAATAATATGCAAAGAGATAGTACCTAGTATAGGTTTAAATAAAAATCAAACATAAAAGTTCGAGTTAAAAAATTATTTATGATAGAAATCTGTTATTAACTTTGCCTTTGTATAAATCACATAACATAGCTACATAATTATATTATATACCGGAGAATAATATTATTATGTTAGATCACCGCAAAAAGCAAAATAAATACCTACAACTGATGGACCTAAAACTGTGGACAAAATTTGTTAAGTGTACAATTTCGGATGAAGTCCTCAGACTTTGACGGTATTCAGATGGTCGGCGGGTCTCCCCCAATGAAACTTATAATTTTAAATAGTTTTCCAAATAAAACAACCTTGCACAGGATGCCCGAAACCATAAATAACATCTACATAGGTTATGAAGAGTATTGGATTGAATTGAAAATTCACCTGTCATATTCCTTGTTATCCTCGTCACATCTTTCATCCTTCCTGTCCTTCCAGGACTTGCCGTGTCTGCAGGTAGTGACCAGCACCAAATCCTTCTGGTTGTGCAGATGCCACAGAGAATTCCTGGTGTCGCTGCCTATCCCGTGCACGTACCTCTTTCCTTTGAAGGCCAGCAGGTACTTCTTATTGCCAGGGAACAGGCTGCTACCGCCCGCTCCCGCCTCCCCTCCTTTTTCAGGATGTTGTCGATGAAACAGAGGCAGCGAAATATCAAATTCAGGCCTAAAGTGGGTAAAGGACACACTGGCTTTGGCTAATATAGCCTTACCATAATCAAATCCCAAACTGTCTTCCTCATAATCTGGCCAGGTACCAGAGTAAAGGTTGAACACTACATGATTCCTACCACCGTTCCAGTACGGTAACCTCTGTACCCTTTGCTGGACGTTGTGGACAAAGTCCGGAGACAAAGGATCTCTATCCAAAGTATCTATTCCAAGTACAAAGAGACAAGCTCGAGATGGATCATCTGTAGCATAACGGGACTGTCTCAAAACGGAAAGAACCTTCTGATATGATACACTGACAGGTCCTTCAGTAGGATATATATAGACTAAGAACTCCCCTTGGCACCTAGCGAAGTCAAAACACGTTTCCATGCGACAGGCCTTCCCCGGAGGTTGCACCCCTCGTCCTCGTCTTCCAGTCCTCTCATTTCTTTCATCTTCAGAAGAGAACCCTCTCAACTCTGCTTGAGACACCTTTACTTCCACACCTTTCAACCGATACCCGCCGAAATAACAATAAGCTAGGAATGCGCACGAAACTATTAACAGTATATAACGTTTCTTCGCCTGCATATCGCTCACAGATATAATATAAAAATACAATTAATTTAAAAACATGTCAACATGAAAAGATATTGTGTATTTGTGATTGGAATAAGAGTACGTTGCATGTTGATATTCTTGTGGCATGCACTGAGAGATATGATTCACGGACCTAACCTACAACGATGCCTTCATTTTGACTGCTAACTTAAATAGGATATTGCGCAGGGTATCAGGAAAGATGCTGGTGTTTATTAGAGATATGAGAATGCAGAAACTGCTGAGCATGTTTTTATCAGAGATCTCTGAAATATGACCCGAGCTGTCGACCTCCTCAGGATCAGCACGGCGGGGCCAACTTCGCTTACACTCACATCTCTCACAATGACACACATAACTTATTACACTTAACACCTTCACTTCCTTCACAACAACTGTGTTATTATATACTCTTACATTATTTCAATGTCAATACGATCATGTCATTGTTTTTAAAACCGACGCGAGTGACAACCATTCGACGGTATTTCTGTATGAAATCTGACAGATAAACGGCGCATAGAGAAAAGACAAGGCAGACATTGTCGGTACACATGCGACACTGCGGCATCTCGTAGAACTAATTTGGTTACTATGGTTACCGTACACATGCGCTTCAAATGTCATTTCTCCAAGAGCGGCATATTTGATTTTAAGAGATCTTCTCAGATCTTCTGACCCCCTATGACAAAGTACGGTTTGTCTACTTAATTGCTAGAGAAGAAGCTTAGAAAAGTACATTTTAAGATTTTACGAATCGCTTATTTGATAATATATCTATTATTTATAAATAAATCAAAATAGTTATTCTATTTTACCTTTAGATTGCAGAAATTCAAAACAATATCAGACGTCAATAGAAAGGTACCTACTATTTTATTTTTAATAATAATTATATTTATATTGTTGGTTAGTTTAGACGGAATATAGTAATAAGACATAAGAATAACATGACCGGAATGTTTGGTACCTATGTTTTTTAGATTAATTGTGACGCATGGTATTGGATAATAGCTGATCTCTGAAAGATTTACCTTTTTTCTATATTTTAGATATGAAGCTATTGTCTGTTTTGTGCTTAAACTGAATAAAATAAATAAATAATATATAAGTAACAACGCAGCATGTAGCAAAATTTGTTTGGTAATGACTGTATATGTCTAAACCAATCCACTCGATTATTAGAAGAAAATAAGGAAAACAATAAAACTTAAAACATTTTTTTGTGTTTTTCACATAAATTAATATAGAATTTTACGAAATTAACGTCCAATTAAACAATAAATTAATACCCCCTTAGATACCTGGGTATACTTATAAATTACATATATATAGTTACTTTTTCCGTCTCTTTACGCTACCTTTGTGAACACAGTTCCTTTGAATTGATTGGAAAATATTGCGCTACAGTAATGTAGGTATTTACAAGTAGGTACTCATTTATTTCACTAAATACCTATATATAACTAATTTTACTGAACAATTTATGTACAATAATATTCAATTATAATATACTATACTATAGAGTTATCAACCATCATATAGGTATATGCATATAGGTATTGCCTCTATCGGTGTATGTTCTGGATGGTATTTCATTGTTCAATATTATACGAGTACAATAGTATATTATATAATGAGTTACAATCCATTGGATTGGTCTGCAATGAGTTTGGATTTTCTTCTCCATTCCTCTCTATTCTCAGCCAGTCTCTTCAGCTCTACGTATGAGCCACAGTTTATGTCCCTCTTCAGTTGGTCCACATACGCGTCTCTTGGTCGGCCTCTGCCATTTGTGCCTTCGGTCCTACCTTCCGCGATGGCGATGAGCAGTCCTGGGTGCCTGATGTTGTGGCCAATCCAGCTAGCTCGTTGTTAGCTGAGTCTCTTAAGGAGTTGCCTTTTTTCGCCTACCCTGGTTAACACTTCTTCGTTTTCGACGTGTTCCGACCAATGAATCTTCAGCATGGGTCTGTAGCACCAAGGCCGCCAGCCGTCCGCTTTCACTCTTGCTGATAGTCCACGTCTCGCAACCATATAGCAGAACGCTCCATACAAAGGCTTTAGTAAGGTTCTTTCGGACGCTTAAATCAATATTTGGAGATTCCAATATTTTAGATTTTTTGTTAAAGGCAATATTTACCTGGTTTATCCTGCTCACGATTTCCGATTTGGAGCGTCCATCCTGGTTTATTCTGCTGCCTAAGTACACGAATTCTCTTACTTGTTTGATGCTCACTTCATTTATGGCAATTTTCGCAGTCGCTTCATCCTTTCCAACGACCATGCATTTTGTTTTGTCTTTATTTATTTTCATGTTGTACTTTGACTGTAGTATTCATTCCATTTTTCCTAAGGCTTCATTCAACTCCATCTCGGAGTCTGCGATGTCATGTCAACCTTTTTCCCATTTATTTTCACTCCTGTCCAGTTCTTCATTTCTTCTCTCAGTTCATCAATAGATCGCTGTGTAAAGCAGTTAAAGAGTACTGACGACATTGAGCATCCCTGTCTTACACTTCGTTCGACCCTCGCTTCAGCGCAGCTCTCTCCGCTTTTAGCGTAGAGAGCTGCGCTGCAGTACATGGTAAGAATATCCTTTAATTTTTCACCGATAACTAATTACAAGTACCTATACTCAATTCTCTTTTAAAGGTGTTTATGTTACTTTGAGGATTAACTCTTTATGGTAGTGAGTTGTAGGTAGGTATCCGTGACTCAGTGTGCGCATATAGCCACATCTTGCTCCGTATCTTCTTGGAATGTTAAAAAATTATTTTTTCATAAAACTAATGTTCGCTTTTTCTTGTTTGAAATTTATGTATATCACTACTATTGTTTTGTAGATTCTTAAATTTGTCATATAGATTGCACCTTCATTACTTTTACTTATACTTAATACATCAGGTACCTCATTATCGATTATTTTTATTTACCTACATATCAATTTCTCTATAATCGATATAGTTCACTAAACCACCCTTACCAAACTCACCTATACCATAGTATTTCGGAAGTGCAGGCAATACCAATGAAATCTTTCGAATTCCGACATATGGTTAGAGATACGTATATCCGTTGGACTTTGAATAAACTGGAAGCTGTGGACCGAACGATTCTGAATTCAAAATGTTTTATTCATTACTTTTAAAATCCAAAGCACAATAGAACTCTGTGTGTATACCTATATAATATTATGTAGATATTTCACTCACCGAAAGTTACATATTATTATATGGGAATGTGAAATGTAAAGCAATCCGTAGCCCGCTTCATCCATTTACCAATATTATTACAGTCAATATTATTATCATTATGCGTTCCGTACCATGCGGTCTCCAGTCTCCACTGCATTACGCAAATCTTACCTAAAAGTGCATATTGCAGAATGGTGTTAATTTTACATTAACTTCAATACAAAGTTTAGTGGCTGAATGTGAATCATCCACGAATAGATTAGTAGTTTAATTATACATTAATTTCAATACAAAGTTTAGTGGCTGAATGTGAATCATCCACGAATAGATTAGTAGTTTAATTATACATTAATTTCAATACAAAGTTTAGTGGCTGAATGTGAATCATCCACGAATAGATTAGTAGTTTAATTATACATTAATTTCAATACAAAGTTTAGTGGCTGAATGTGAATCATCCACGAATAGATTAGTAGTTTAATTATACATTAATTTCAATACAAAGTTTAGTGGCTGAATGTGAATCATCCACGAATAGATTAGTAGTTTAATTATAAGTACATTAATTTCTAACTTTATATCATGTTTACTGTTCATCAATGTATCTTTATTTATTTATTTTATTCTTCGATTCAAATAATAATAAAAGTCAGTCATACAATGGAAATAAATTATACAGTAGATACAAATGAATTACTGTAAATGATTAGGGGTCATGGTTTAAGCAGAATTGAGAATCCTGAAAAGTCTTCCAAACTGAATTTCTTCCTATTGTAGTGTTATGGTTATAGCATAAAAGATATTAGTGTATCTGTAGGTATGTATACCTAATATACTCTTATAATAATAATAAAAAAAACTTAGAAATGAAATGAAATGATACATTCCAGGAATAATTAATGCCTCTATCTATCACTTCCATATTACCATCACGGCATATCCCTCAAGTGTAGCAGCCAGCAAACTAACTGCAAGTAATGAACATACAGGTCGTTCTCTTTGTACCATAAATGATGACATTTAGTAGGGGTGGCGTACCTCATCGCTGAATTGGAAATGTTAAATATCTTAGGCTATCATTTAAACGATCAGCATAATATTGATGTTATGTTCAGCAGAAAAATGTATTCTGCCGACAAATATATCATGTTGATATGCTACTTATACCCAGCGAAAATATTATATTTCTATTGCAAATAATATGATATCGCAAAACTCTAAATTTAATCGACCGGCAAAATTATTATTTGACCGGTATAATGATTATTTGTCCAGCAAAATAAATAAATGACCAGCAAACCGTGAACATATATTAATTAAACTTGTGAAAGCTAAATTTTTAATCTTGTTCAAATAATAAATCTTTGTATGTAGCATCTTTGTATGTGATTTTATATGTAGCATCTGAATAAACGATACTATAGAGTTTTTCGACATTTCAGTTAGATATTTCGGTGATATAGCAAAGCGGAAACTGACATTATTTTCGAAGTCATCATTAATTTATTTGGTTAACAATTCTGCCGGACAATATTAATTGTTTTTTTGTGTGAGTATTTATTAAGCCGTTAAAATTTGTTAATTTGCTGATATAACCAAGTTTGTTTGTAAAACAAGTGTTGCGCTTATTTTTTATTTATTGCCGATGAAAACATTGTTTGCTGTGCAAATGACTTAAATGCTGATTTTTTCTTACCAAACGAATGGATTAATAGCCGAACAAATAATTAGTTCCCAATATGTTATAATAACAATAATAATAAAAATCTTTATTGCACAAAAAAAACAAACATTAAAATATAAACATTGTAGAACCAGACAATTAAATTTGTGCAATAGGCGAGTTTATCGCAGAAGCGAGATATCTTCCAACTAACCCATACGTGATATACGTGATGCTAGTAATTAATCTTATATATTGAAAAGTTTTTTATTGTTCAAGTATACATATCATAACATGTAGGTACCTATATATATATTATATAGCTAGATAGATTGATACGATACATAATATAATAACATAACCAAACGTTTTCCTCGCTCCTAGCATCAAGATGAGAAGGAAAGTTAATAAAACGGGTTAGCATAATGTGTTGTGGGTGCGCGAAACAAGATTAGGCACAATACAGAGATACACAGTGGAAGGGTGAGTGTATAGTTATACCTACAGCGCTGCAGCGCACAGTGTCATTACCTATACTATCTACACTCCCTAGAATAGGACACCAATAATGTATAGTGTAGTGGTGCTTCCTATCTAGGCCTACTCTGCTGGATAAAGGTTGTATTGTATTGTATTGTATTGTATGGGAAACAATATATGAGATGAGACAGTCGGGAACATGACAGATGGTGTTGGCAATAAAGCTTGATGGACAAAGGGTTCCGAACTAATGGCTAGAAAGATAAGATGCGCTAGAGAACCTCACTATATAATTCTTGTAATATTTATTCGACTAGAAACTACTCTACTCTGGCGTGCAGTTGTTAAATGTTTGTTGCTATCAGATAAAATATTTATAAACCTTTATGTGCTTAATAAATCTTCAGCCGTCAGCGAAATTACAGGTCATGAAAAATATCGAATTAAGTTCTTTCTCTCAAACGTAATAGATAAAAATTTATATGACACAGTCATGTAGAGCAGTGCTCGGAAACCGGTGTGCAATGTTATTTTTTTATTATTCAATGCATTTGAAATTCTACAATTTTTCATTCTTTATTTCACGAACAAATTATTTTTCAAAATATTGTATAGAATAATAATATTATTATAACTAAATAATTTTTCAATGGTCCTTCAGCGCCTGCAGGGTTACTCTTGACAAAACTAAACACGATCTTAATCTAGTCTTGATCTTGATCATACGACCCACGAAGGGACTATGGTCAAAAACACCGCGTTACCGCTAAAGCGCGAATGGTTTGCGTGTATTTTTGGCCGATAGTCACTTCGTGCGTCGTATGATCAAGATCAACAGTAGATTAAGATCGTGTTTAGTTTTTTCAAGAGTAGCCCCGCTGGTGCCAACTGTTGAAAATTGTGTGTATCATTTTAATACCTTTATATTTCGCATTTATAATTTTTTTTTTGTTAGTTTATTTATTTATTTTTCCCGTTTGTATTTTGGTATCTATTTATATGTTTGTATTATATTTACAGTATGTATTTTAATATTTATTTGTGTGTATGTATTGTATGTTCATAGATTACCATTATAATTTTTTTTAGTAACTACTGAAAAGAGTATGTATTATATATTTATGGTTTATATTTTAGTTTCTATGTATCTATCATTTTAAAGACTTTATATTATTTTTTTTATTTTATTCTTGTTTTTATCAGTGTTTTCAATTAGTAATTTGTTTTATTTTATTGGGTTAGTTGGAAGATATCGCATCCCTGCGATAAACTCGCCCATTGTACAAAATTTTTCATTTATACCTTATTGTAATCCTATTATTTTTATATAAATATTTTGTACAATATTTATATAAAAATAAATACAAGTTTATTATTATTATTATTATTACCTATCCTATATTTTAGCTTTTGGTGAGCCGCGGAATTCTAGGAAGAATTTTGGTGTTCCGTAGATGAAAAAAGGTTGCGGAGCACTGATGTAGAGCAATCATGGTCACCAAAACCCGGTCCCATTATACGAATACTTAAGCAAAATCTATCTAACAAATCTAAAGTGAGTTGAAATAGCGACCTCTGATGGTTTGATATATTTGATGAATATCTCAACAATACATATTAATGTAGGTATACATCCTTGTCTGGTACATTCTAGAGATAATAACACAACCATAATACTCAATATACTAAATGTTGAAAACGACAATCATCACCTACCGCGGGATTGGCATGAACGTATTTTTGGCTATATTCACTTCGTGGATCGTAGGATTAAGATTAAGACAAGATTAAGATTGTAATTAAATCGTGTCATGAGTAACGCTGCGGATATTCTAAGAAAATATTCTTTAACAGTATGTATTAAAATAAAAAAAAATTAAAAAAAAAAAAACTAAGGAAAATGTTAAACATTTCGAAATCCTAAATCATTTTGAAAATTTGGCGGAGGAGGGTTAAAATTTTGCTTGTTAGGGAAATCATGAAATTATGGGAATCTGAGACCTAAAAAAAGTTCTCACTATCACCTTTTCATATTCATATTATTATATGCTATCAACGTATCTCCATGAGCGAGCCGCTGTAAAAAGATTGGGAACCACCGATTTTGAGGATTTGTTAATATTATTTATTAGATATAATAATTGATACGAGATCATATAAACTGTATCATTGTATTTGTGTACGTAGGTATTTGTGTGAAATGATTTCCCACAGTCCATAACTTCCATTGGCTGGTAGCAAATCGACCAACTAATGTGCTTACCTGCGTTTTGCTTGAAAAATTATTAACGTGTGCATATACGGATAGAAAAGGACGGTCGCGTGTTAAGTAAGAGGAATCGGCGTGCGTGTATGAGAAACTGTATGAATGTAGAGGAAGCGAAAGAAGTATGTAATGATAGATCGACATAGCGTTCCGTTCTCTCTGCCTACCCCACCTGGGACACGGCGTGAGGGTATAGTATAGTATAGTATTTTCTATTCGTACTTGAGAATTTGATCCACGTGGTTAAGCCACGTTGTTCTTGGACGTCCGCGCTTTCTCACCCCCTCTCTTTCAGATAAATACACCCTCTTCGCCAATCTTACACCAGCCATTCGCTCCACCTGACCAAACCATCTCAATTTATTTACACGCATTCTATCCACAACACTCCTCTTGCATCCACTCATTCTTCTAATATCCTCATTTCTTACTCTATCACGCAATGTTTTACCTACCATTCTTCTCAGTGATTGCATCTTCACTGCATTTATTCCACTCTCGTCCTTCTTCAGCCATGTCCGAATCAACGAATTCAACGCAGTTCAACGAATAGAAAATGCTGTATTATAATTAATTACTAATGAAAGTAGTGCTTCATTTATATTTTGCTAAGTATAAAGTGATCGGTATTGTTTCGGAATTCA
Organism: Athripsodes cinereus; assembly: GCA_947579605.1. Taxonomy (NCBI): domain Eukaryota; kingdom Metazoa; phylum Arthropoda; class Insecta; order Trichoptera; family Leptoceridae; genus Athripsodes; species Athripsodes cinereus. Next base: position 18,494,617 of record OX388311.1, read on the forward strand.
AATTTGTACGGACAAAACCACAATGTTCTGTAGGAAATGAAAAGGTAGATAGAGATGACAACATGCATAACTAAATATCTGCCTGCATTAGTATCGTGTTCGTGTACTATACACGCTCAATAACTCCGACAGGTACGAGTACCACGTACCACCACAGTCTATTTGCAGAGATGCAGTGTTGTGTGTACGATTGCAATGCAATACCTTCACACACGTTATACTATAATATTATGATAGGTTACCTGTAACCTGTATTAATGTTCTACAATCTACAAATTATATATACTTATGGAGTTTCTAAATCACACAATATATTTACATCTCAATGGTCACTTGAATAACAAATATCCACTACATGTATTCGATTATATTATCGTACGAGATCTACACTAATATTATAAAGAGGAAAGATTTGATTGTTTGCATTGAATAGGCTCCGAAACTACTGAACCGATTTGAAATATTCTTTCACTGTTGGGAAGCTACTTCTATCTATCCCCGAGTGACATAGGCTATAATATTACATTTTAAAAAAAAATTAGGGATCCTTACTAAAACTCCAATTTATCCGTGCGAAGCCGGGGAGGACCGCTAGTATTCAATATTATGATAAACGATCGATCAATACTAAAATATAGGTATGGCAATATTTCAAAATAAGTATTTCTTTCCAATTTCCCCATTCAGATTTGGTCCAGTGGGGAGATAACGTTATATTACTTGTATTGTACATACAAGTAACTTAAACATTGTTATTTTATCATCATCATCATCTCCGTCGGTTTCTCAATTCCGAGGATCGTGACCATCATGCCTTGTTCTATAGACCAACCGTCTCCACCTCGAGAGATCCTCCACCATGTGCAGAGCCTTATAATGGGGTCCCATAGAGGTTCTGTATGCCTCCCTTCCACTCCCCCAGTTATTATATTAGACGTTCAGACGTCTAATAACACGTCTCTGGACACGTTACCTTGGTCTTTTGTTATTCACCAATTAGTAGATTTATAAATATATTTTGTCATTCATGTTATTCTTGTCCCACTTTTGATTTTTATTTCTTCATGAATATTATTTCCTAACTTTATTTACCTTCGAGAGAGACATTAAAATGAAAAGTAGTACAAAAGATAGCCACGACGGCGGTTTTAGCCAGCCGGCCTATCAAGCCTACCCAATGGCCCGCCCATGCATAAGGATAATTGTGGTTTGAAAGTGCAGAAAAGAGGAGTCCACAACTCTTCAGATATCCGGGTGTGAAGTGTTTCTTTTCGGTAAATAATATGCATGAATGTATAGGCGTGTACCAAAATCAAATTACTAAATATGCATTCCAGACTCTACATAATATGAAAAATGTTATCTGGAACAGGAGATGATTGAGATGATTGAATTATCTTATATATTATATTTTGCAATACATAAAGGGAAAAAAATCATTCATTCCTAATAACTATTATTCGGAAATGGGGGCACCTCATTGCTTTACATTATTGTAGAAAAGATCCCTGCCATATTTGAGAGGAATGTTATTTGCAAACGAAATGCATTATTATTTTTACGCTTCTAATTATTTTTCAGGAGAGATTGCAATTTCCACTGTGGGAAATCGAAGCAAAATTTCTGCTCTCGTTTCTACTTACACGTTGTGTACAATTTATTGGTTTATAATATATCCAATAGTAGGTATATCTATATAGTAGGTATACGTCTACCTTTACTTTTCAGAGTAATCTACGTAGCTATCTAGTACATATCTACACTGTAGGTATTGTAACATTCAAACTGTAACATTTCTCCCATAGTCGGCAGATTTCAGTGACTCTCTCAGGGTTTATCGTTGGGTAAATTTATTGTGGTGGTTGTGCTAAGGAAACACTAGCATGATGTTGTATGATCGGTTTATTGACGAAGAATATGGTTACACAGATTATTATTACACCAAACAAAACAATTCACAGTTTTTAATACTGAATTACATTATTATAGCGACACTCACAGTATTTTGTAGAAGAGAAGAGACATTTTATTTTTGGAGCGAGCCCCTGCTATGTCTATTGTAAAACGAATAGCAGGAGACTGGCCAAAATGGCTGACTCCCGGAAAAGGATCAAGAAGAAGGAATCTGTTTTTATGATAATAGCAAAAGGTATTTACGATTTCTCTAGATAGGGGCCAGGGCTTTCACAGGATTTCGATAGATGGCAACACAAGTACCATTTTTTGGATATTAAATTATAAGGGTCCCATGACACCATCTCAAGTTGTCTTTTAAAGAAAAAAAATGAATAAAAAAAAAGAAAAGTTTCAAAGTCAGTAACAAGAAGGATTCTACAGAACTAAGAGTGTCAAAGATAAGAAAGATTTTACAATACTGTGAGTGTCAAAACAAGATAGATTTTACAACACTGTGAGTGTCAAAACAAGGATACAAATTATCATAACAGACATTAGAAACAAATTCTTAACTAATCCTTACAAATAGACATGTCTCAAGCAAGCAAGGGACCAGGGAGATGCACCGACAGAACAGGTCGCGGATACGGAATCGTAGACAATGTTCTCGCCATACTTCTAGGTAAACCTTTACATGCTTAAGACAAACAAAATTACTAATTTCCTTTACATAATACAATAAAAACCTTCAACAATTTTCCAAACACTTTTCCTTACTCCAAGAGGAGGTATCCATTACAATTATATCTGATCTACCTCTATTATAAGGGCGGTAATCCTTTACCCTATAGCATTTTTCTTTTGTGGAAACTTCCCACCAATTTCATACAGGCTAATGGTTAATATCAGGTACCAAACCTATCGCGCAGAGCTTCTCTAAGCGACCTGTATGAATTTTCTTTGTTTGAGCGTCCTCAAACCTCACTTGGACAACAAGCTTGTCGGGCATTAAAAAATTGAAATTAACTATATAATTTGAGTTAGAACTGATTGTATTAGGGTAGGACGGTTAGTCATACCTCTATATCAGTCTAACCCAGGAGATGTACATGGAAGATGGCGAATCATCCAATGACTCCTTAACATTCATACTAGGCAAATAGAAATTACTGTAAGGGTACGCATTCCATACAGTAAAATTGCCGCAAAATGGCCAGCAGGTTCACACCATGTGAGAAACCTTGCCATATAATTTATTTACAAAACCATGCACACTAGAAGTTGAAACACAACAAACTTATTCTAATTTGACTGATGCGACCTTGACCCTCAATTTAAGATTTAGCATTAATGATTTGATAAACTACGGGAATTAGTGGTAGCTTTTCACGCATTTTCATACTTCATCTTTTATCGGCCGTTTTTTCATGTATACTTCATTCTTCCGTACCTTGCATTCATCATCTGTCATAAGTCATTCATCAGTTACCACATAACTCAGTGATTCAAGAGTTCACACAAAATTTAAGGAAAACAACAAAAGAATTCGTATACTTTCGTATACTGGAGGGTCAAAATTACATCAGTTGTACAGTACAAAATTCCTTAAAACTAACATGTTGTATGACTTTTGCCTGCGACAGTGGATGGGTTCAGATTATTGTGAACACGTTGCTAATGAAAACGGCTAGCATATGAGATGATAAAGGCAACTTCATGCATCCACGGGCGCAAACAAAAAAAAGGTGATCAAACATACAAAAAATATTATTTAAGGGCGCCACAAAGTTCGAACAATTCAAAATTCTCACAGAAGCAGAACCTTGAAGAGCCTCTATGAGATTTCTTAACTAAATGTTTACAATAAGATGGGCTGCAAAAGTTACAAGTACTTGAAGAGTAGAAATACCAAATTTTTGACTATTAACAGTATTATAATTTATTTTGCTTTAAAGAAGAAAGAAAGATAATTCCTTTGACATTACTCTGACTGTAAATATAATTTCTTTTGTGAGTCTAACATTTTTATTACATACAAAATTCACTATTAACATTGACCTGTGATGTATAGACATAGTTCTTTTTATTCATTAAAATTGCAGCCCAAGAAAACATTACATTTTTACATAAATTCTTTATTTTTTTTTTTTAATTACAAGTTTACATTGACGGATATACATTCAGAATGAAATATAACCAAAGTTGTTACAAAATTTGGAGAAACAGAGACTTGATGAAACGAGGTGCTAATTTTCTTTGAAAAAATACAAAAGCTAATTCAGACATTTTGAGATTCTAACTCACAATGACAATAGAATAATAAACGGTTCTTCTATATAAGTTGATCCTTACACAGGAGAAATAGAAAAATTGCACATGCAAAACGTTTTGAATTGACGATCTGAAAGAAAATTGGCAAATAATAATCAACAAGACAAAAGATTATACGTACCAATATTCAGCGCTGGATAGATTGCGATGGACTTGCAGGAATTAAAAAAATTCTTTAAAAGAGGAAAAAAAATTTTTTTCCAAAACAAAAAAAAAGTTGAGAAACAGTGGACACCTTGGTTTGAAAATTGCTCTAGGAAAAATGGACTCCTACCAAGAATCCAAAAAAAAAATTCCTCAAAGCAAAACAAATGTTAACAAAAAAAAGTTTGGCAACCTTTGTAACATCAAATCTCAACAGTTGGGAACCATTGGATACTAAAAAAATTGTTTGGAAGTCTTGTCCTTTGATAAGACTCGAAAAAAAATCAATAACAATTATTTCTTTAAATTGTTAAAGTTTGGAAATCGCTGGAAAGTTTGACATTCCCTGGAAATATCGTAGACATAACATTACATACATTACATATCATAAAATTAACAATTCCAGCATATGAGTAAAAGAATTATTGGTAATTATTCAAATCTGTTTTGTTAAGCCTCTTCCAGCAATATTGAGGTCTATGATCATTTCACTTCAAACCATACATAAATACATCTACAGTCCGCGTGACACGCACGCTAGGTAGGTACAAGTATAATGAATTTAAATTTAATTTCTTTACTCTTGAGTATATTCAATCAGACATAGAAAAAACTTTACTTGGACCATTTCACAAACTGGACATTTATAAATTTACAACTCTTACTTTGTAGATCCTTCAGTGTAGAATCTTACATCAACAAGCAAATAATTCCGCAAATAATTGTAAAATGATCTTAGCTAGTATCACTTGAATTTATGCAAAATTGAAACTGGAATTTTTACAATCTCTTTGGCACAAAAGGCAAAGCATGGAACAACATGTAAAAAAAAACTGTATCTATAGTAGGTATATAAAATATTTCAGTACAAAATGAACACAACAACACCATATTTTTCCATAAAAACCTGTGTAGTAGTCAGACGATTAAGATTGTCTATTACTAGTGAAGGAAGCATTTATTTCCTCATCCTCAAAACCATCAAGCATCAAGGGTTCTCTGTGTAGATAAAGAAGGCCTCGAAGAAACGTGAGATCTAGATGACAAAACATGGGACATCCTTCTATTGGAGGTCAGGAACCGTCAAGGAAGGAAATTCCGCCATGGACATCCTTCGTAGTGGTGGTAGCAGGCTTCTTAAGAGATTGCAAAGTTGGAGATCTTCATCTCGTCAGAAGGAAATTATCTGGACGTCTTAGGAAAGTTTGGAGTATCTGTTCACAATCTTGTGAATTTCTTGTCGTATCTATTTCTTAAATTCTCCATTCATTAACAATATCTGATCGTACTTGATTATTTATTAATTAAAATGTGGTTATTATTACACTATTTATCAATTCAATTGTTCATTGCAGCACTAACATAACTTTATTGGTTATATGGTGAAATTTACGAAGTACACTTGTTGTAGTGAGGCGAAATTTCAAAACTCACTTATTTAATTATTAAAATGTTTTTTCTTTATTATTCATAGCACTGTTTATTTAATTCAATTATTCACTGAAGCACCATCATAGTCCTTATTGGTCACGCGGTGAAATTTCTTGAAGAGCAAAGTTGTACAGTCTTGTTGTGATGGTAATGGAATTTCAACCGTTTTTTGATCGAACATTCTAGAGAAGTGTGTGTGTGTTGGTGATGCATGGAAACATGGGTGGGTCACGTGATACGTAACGAACTTATCTACGCACTATTTAATGTTATCATTTATGCATTGTTAAATTCACTTCAAACACAACAAAAACCACAATAATTAGGCATCACGTTGGAGCGCCAATCTGTAACATTCAAACTGTAACATTTCTCCCATAGTCGGCAGATTTCAGTGACTCTCTCAGGGTTTATCGTTGGGTAAATTTATTGTGGTGGTTGTGCTAAGGAAACACTAGCATGATGTTGTATGATCGGTTTATTGACGAAGAATATGGTTACACAGATTATTATTACACCAAACAAAACAATTCACAGTTTTTAATACTGAATTACATTATTATAGCGACACTCACAGTATTTTGTAGAAGAGAAGAGACATTTTATTTTTGGAGCGAGCCCCTGCTATGTCTATTGTAAAACGAATAGCAGGAGACTGGCCAAAATGGCTGACTCCCGGAAAAGGATCAAGAAGAAGGAATCTGTTTTTATGATAATAGCAAAAGGTATTTACGATTTCTCTAGATAGGGGCCAGGGCTTTCACAGGATTTCGATAGATGGCAACACAAGTACCATTTTTTGGATATTAAATTATAAGGGTCCCATGACAGTATATACACCTACCTTACTATTTATCTGTAGGTATTCTGTATAATTACATACTTAATAATAGTTAGAACAGAAATCTTTGTACAATCTCTTTCAGTTCCGACTTCCAACGTCCATGTGGAATGTATAAGTGGAATTTATAATTTAAATATTATTGTGTAAAACAATGCATATAAGAGGACAACTGTGAAATAATTACAAAATAAGAATAAAGAATAACAAAATATTTTCGAAAGAATAACAAAACAATTTCCTATTTAACTTTGAAATCTATCTCCTTGCGAAGTAGACTGAGAGACAAAACATCAGATCAACCTGTTTTTGCACATTTCTCATCACATTAATCTTTCGTACTCAACATATCCCCCTTCTTCCACACGTTCTTCACCATCCTTAAAAATATTCATTCACTTAACGTGTCCAAACCATCTCAATTCATTTAACCGCGTTCTACTCCCAGAACTCATCTTGCACCTGCCAATTTTTATTATTAGTCCTCCACTCTTCCAATCTCCCTAATTTTTTAAACCCTCATTTATTTGACTTGGGATACAAAATCTACTTTTGATAATGTATTAAATTCATCTATATTATTAAACTCGTCCATAAGAGAAATATCGTCACGTCATTAACAATAATAGTGTGACTGTGTGAGTAATGTTCAGATAAAAAAAACGTAGGTATCAAGAGAATTGGAAACATGGAAAATCATTAGAAAACCTTTATTAAAATACATGTCTATTTACAATTTACACTTTTCAATGTGTATACATAGGTATATGTACAAAGGTATTATAGATGGCCGGTGTGGCGCGGAGGTAATGCTCTTGCCTTTGAGTCACGAGGTCCCGGGTTCGATTCCCGGCCAGGGCAAAGTGAAGAATGACCTTTTTCAAATTGTCGTGGGTCTGGGTGTTACATGTATATGTGTGTAGTGCATTGTATATGTGTGTATCGTCGCGTTAGTACCCATAATACAAGATTCATCTTAGTTTGGGACTGGCTCGATCTGTGTGAATTGTCTTTGTATGTTATGTTATGTTATGTTATGTTAGATATATCCAATAAATTATATATATGTAGGAACTATCTGTATCTATGTACTTTTTTTTTTTTTTGTTTATCGTCCTTAGACCAAAGTTTTTGGTACTTGGACTCGTCAAATTACAGAAGATAGGATCATACAATAGATTATATATATATACAAAAAAAATACAGAATCATAGATCAAAACACAATATCATTGCTAAGCAGAGTGTAAAGGGCTCTGTTAGCATTTCGTCAAACAGTATTCAATACAAATATTATATACCTACTACTAGTGCACCCGGTAACATCGTCCCGAAGTTAAATCTTGAAGTTGGACACCGCAGACGCCCATATTTCACTAAAAAAACTACTGAAAACCTCTTCCCATTGAAAAATCTTGAAGTTTGACATCCCACACGACCATATTTCAATAAAAAAAAATGGGTAGGTACCTACGTGGATATAAATACTATAAACCTTCTCCTAATGTAAAATTTTGAGGTTTGACACCGTACATGCCTATATTCAAATAAAAAAAAATAAGTTGGTACCTACGTGGATAAAAGTATTAAAAATTTCTTCTCATTGTAAATTTTGAAGTTCGACACCGCACACGCCTATATTTATATTTAAAAAAAATAGATAGGTACCTACGTGGATAAAAGTACTGAAAACCTCTTCCCACTGTAAAATCTTGAAGTTTGACATCCCACACGACCATATTTCGTCGGTGGCCTGGAGGTAGAGTCTCGGCCTCGTGAACAAGGGATCCGTGGTTCGATACCAGGTGCCGGCAAACTCCCCTTTCACGACACAAGCTTTTATTAGCTTACTGTGAAAGCTGTATAAGGTTGTATTTGGGTTTATAACAAAACCCAGATATATCTTTTTAAAAAAAAAATATGGGTAGGTACCTACGTGGATATAATTACTAAAAACCTCTTCCCATTGTCAAATTTTAAAGTTTGACATCGCACACGCCTATTTTTAAATTTAAAAAAAATGTGTAGGTACCTACGTAGATAAAAGTACTGAAAACCTCTTCCTACTGTAAAATCTTGAAGTTTGATATCTACTTCTACTATACCATCACGGCATATCCCACAAGTGGGGTAGCCAGAAGATCAGCTGCATGTAAGTTTGATATCCCACACGGCCATATTTCAATAAAAAAAAATGGATAGGAACCTACGTGGATATAATTACGAAAAACGTGGTTAGATGGAAGAAATCACTATATAGTGATAATCTCGCCACTGCACATCATCACATTTTTTCCTGTGTATATTGCCCTATTTTATTTGTTATATGAATGATGATGTGCAAGAAGAATAAAATAAATAAATAAATAAAAACCTCTTCCCATTGAAATACCTTGAAGTTTGACACCTACACGTCTATATTTCTTTAAAAAAAAATAGATAGGTACCTATGCGGAATACAGTACTAAAAAAAGTAACGAAAGAATTAATGCTACCTAGGTACTCCCTCCCTGTGTTCCCAAAAGGCTTAGTAGGAAAAGATCGCGCCTTTGCGATAAACTTGCCCTCTATAAATTGATTGTATTTAACTCGAATGTAGGTATACCTTTTATGTAATTGTTAATTTATGTAATCAATGTACAGTAAAGAATGAATAAATAAATAAAAAACCATAATGAATGAATAAACAGTCTTCAATATTCTAGAGCATTGCCTACTTTCAATTGATATAACTTCATCGGATTTTTTTTAAAAGACATAAAAATATTAAGTCAAAATAAATATTACTCGTTGATTGAGAAAAATCTTGTACCTACCTATGTACTTATTGGAAAACTCATTCCTACAATATTGTCTATTGATTTCATGATTCCATTTTCACATTTATTTTTCTTTGCTTTTTTTCTCATGTGTCATATTTCTATGTTCTATGAAATCTAATGAAAATATACCGAAATTTATGCAATCCTAATTTACACAAATTAGTAGTTTTTATGATTTGCAAGCATGATGTTTTAGCACCCGGTAAAGAATTGGTCTCCCACTCTTCTGCGTAAGTTTTCGAGTGTCCTGTAAAAGGCAGGTGTTCGAAAAAAATAAGACATTTTATATCTTAAATTCAGCGATGAGGCTTGCCACCCATCCTGAATGTCTTGATTTTATATTGGCACGAAGAGGACAGTTCGCATGTTTCTTACATGCAGCTGATCTGCTGGCTACCCCAGTTGTGGGATATGCCGTGATGGTATAGCATAGCATAGCATGTTTTATAACCAAAATAATCTCCAAGCTTTTAGTTTCAGTTTTGTAGTATTTTCTAGCACTTCCATTTTGAAATTAATTCAATATAATGAAAATGTTTTGTCAACAATATCTGCAATTTTTATGTCAAATTTTCATACTCGGTAAAATTCATTAAAATTGTGATATCTTTGTCAATAAATAAGATATTTGAAATATTTTTGGCCTGGAGTCTGTGATTATGTATAGAGTTTATTATTCAACATGCCTTTCCAAAGATCAACTAATGCCTTTGCTAAATTAGGGGCATTATGTACGGGCTCAAATATTTGTGCCGATTCCCACAAATACTAAGAAATAATAAAGGACTACCAATTTTTTGAAGTCTGACGCTTAAACATTTCAAAATAAGTCAAGCTTTTCTTCTTTCCACACAAAGCATGAAGGGAATATTAAAATAGAACAATATATACCTTCTCCTTTTTTGTAATTTAGATACTTTGCAAAAATAAAAATCATGTTATCATTTACCAGAAGGTAATCGTTGCAAAAAAATAATGGATACTCACCTATTTTTACTTAATTTCCTATTCAACTACATATTTTATAAAACATATCATAGGAAAAGATAAAGTTTTATTATGTTAATTCATTTATTGCATCAAAAATTCATAAAACAACTACTCGATCAACCTTCAAGATTTTCCTGGGAACGAAGAGAAGAGAATACAGTCTTTTCCGTTCAGATTCTTTGCAACGATTGTGTCACTTCTTCCCACGACATTCCTAAAGCCATAATGTCGTTGTCATTAATTTATTTTCAATTTAATTTATAATTTCTTAATTATTAATTTCATCATCATTGTGAAAAGGGGCATCCAGTCGCAATCCTTTCAGATGACCGTTTTGGTGTTTCTGCAAAAAAAATAATGTTAACTCTTTAGTAACAAAAATGTAAAGCAGATTTAATAGATTTTATTTAGATAGAAAACGTAAATTAATTCTCACCTGATGTTAAATTAAATATTGAACGTACTTTTTGACACATCGTTCATTGATCGCCATTTTGGAATGTTATAATGACACAAATAATTGCCAGATGAATAACATATTGTTTTTGGCTTTTCAATTAGCACGTGCTTAATATTTTTAAATTGGATTATTTACGCAAAATATATTTTAAATGTATTTATTTGCACGAAATTAAAAATATTTTAATTGTTTTTATTTGCATGAACTTAAAAAATTCTGATTGTGCTTATTTTTTACAAATTAATCATAAATATTTATAGTACTTTTCATAATTGATTTTAATATGGCAATATCTTATGGCACACAATTTTGGCGGTAAAGAACATTTTCGCACTCTTTCAAACTCACGCAAAAAACGTATTTTTTATCTCGTTCACATTTTTTGCATCCACTCTTTTTTGCCGTTTTTCTTGCTTCCAAAAAACAAAGTACGGCATTTAGTGAGATATTATTTCAAATATGTAGCTCATCTTGTAATGGTCAGGTCAATGGAACGCAAATGACTTGAAATGGGAGAGTATAGCTCGGTGAAAGTTTAGTACGTAAATTTGAAAATCAGATTTATAAGATATAATAATAATAATAATCTTATATTGTGTTCAAAATGTAGAATCAAATATTGTTTTGTTTAATAAATGAGATATGAGATAATAATAATAACATTTGGGATACTCAAATGGAACCAGACGGAGCTGGATGTCATCGACAGAAAGTTCAGAACCATGATGACAAGGTATCGTATACATCATCCAAGATCATCTATAATGAGACTCTACCTCCCAAGGAAATTGGGAGGAAGGGGCTTATTGAATATTAAAAATTTACATAATCAGGAAATTCAATCTTTAAAAACTTTTTTTCAAAATTCTAGGAACAAAGATGGGTATGATGATATAATATCTTGTGATCAGGGTTATTCACCGTTGTGTTTGTCGAACTCAAGTGTCTCACTACCGATATTGAAAAATGATGATAGAATGGACATATGGAAATCCAAGTCTCTCCATGGTCGATTCTATGAAGTGTTAACATCTCAGAATGTTGATACTGTGGATTCGGTCCATTGGTTGAGATTTGGAGATCTTTTTGGCGAAACCGAAGGATTTGTTTGCGCCATTCAAGACCAAGTAATAGTCACAAACAATTATTCTAAATTTATAATGAAACAAAATATTTCGGATAGATGTAGAGCCTGTTATCGGGAGGGAGAGACATTAAGACATATTTTGTCTGGATGTTCTCTTCTTTCCGGAACAGACTATTTGAAAAGACATGATCAGGCAGCAAAAATATTACATCAAAATTTAGCTTTGAAATTTAAATTAATTGAACAGGAATCAAAATTACCATACTATAATTATTGTCCAGTATCGGTACTTGAAAACAATGACACTAAACTCTACTGGGATCGACCAATTCAAACTGATCGAACTATTATAACTAATCGACCAGATATTGTGTTGGTTGGTCGCAGATGCCGTAAAACATACATCATAGACATCACTATACCGCACGATGAAAATTTAAATAAAGCTGAGCAAGATAAGATAATAAAATATCTTGATCTTGCTCATGAAATCAAAGATATGTGGAGAACACCTACCACAATCATCGTGCCTATAGTGTTGTCTGTGAATGGTTTAATACCTAAGAGTCTGTCAAGCAATCTCAGAAAACTGGGAGTAGATGACAGGCTCAAATACAGCATGCAGAAGGCCGTACTTCTATCGTCCACCAGGATAGTAAGAAGGTTTTTGTCCCTGTAGCTCTGTAAGTGATCTCCCATGATTGTACTATTTCATAGAACATCATGGAAGAATCAACTCGAATAATGTTGGGGTTCTACATTTTGAATATAAATTTATTTTAATATTTTATGTTTTTTGTTATTTAATGTTATATTTAAATTTTATTGTTAATCTTATATTGTGTTCAAAATGTAGAATCTTATATTGTTTTGTTAAATAAATGAGATATGAGATAATAATAATAATAATGAATAATGATAATGATTAGTAATCTATTATTCCAAAAACATTTTGCAAGTAAATAGGTACTCATACTGAGTGATTATATTGTAGCCATTGACCTAATCGACTAGTAAAACGGTACTAATTCTCTCCGAAAACATGTTCCAAATCTGTGGCGGGCATCTTCAGGGAAAACGTTGGGTCATAGATTGCCCTAAAGACCACGGCCACTCAGCCCGGAAAATAACTTTCTTATCAATAAAATTAAAATAAAATAAAAAAATTAGTGACGCCGGCCGTGAAAACCTAAGATCATACAAAACGAGAGGGTAAAATATAGTTCTGGTTCTTTATGATTGGGTAACAAATTAATATTTGATGAATACGATTAATTCGCTTTACACCTTGTGATGATATGAATATATACAAGATTGTAAATATTATTTCCGTATACCTAGATGGAATATTTGTAGTAGGTAATTAATTTGGGAATGAGAGAGTGCAATCTCAAGTGGTTGTTGAACACAACTAGCTATGTAGGAGACAGAGACAGGTATATTTCGGGGTGTGTCAGGAAGAGATGGATGTAGTTTTTTTTTGTTGCTTTGGGTCGACATTTTCAGGGTCTGAAGACAGAGTACTTATTACTCGAGGCAGTTTAGTTTTGAGCCTGGGAGAGGTGGGACTCAATCATATTAATCTCAGTGTTTGAATTCGATATATTTTAATATTTATTTACCCACCTTCGTAGTAGTTAGTACATTATTTTTTAGTGATATTTCCACAATTGGGAATATATAAAGATCATCCTAAATTACTTTTAATTAGCATTTAAAATCCGTGATGCTGCCAGCTGTCTAAGATAAGATTTTCTTTTAATATTATTAATTTATTATTTATATCTAGGTGTTAGGATACTCTCAGGATGTCTGTTGTCTACAAGGCAATATTTGTACTCAAGGATTTATTATTTTACGGATTTTGAAAACGAAGGAATTATGTGTTATATGTACATTTATTTTCAGTATTATTGTATGTATGTATGTACCTGTGGCTGATTTTATATAGCGCGGTCCGACACATCTAGAACTAGACTAATAACAGTGGCGCACCGCTCTACCCAATATTATACTTTTATTTAATTTACTTTACCATAACGACGGAGTATACAGTTTGAAGAGGAGTTATATGTTGAGAAGGATATTATTTGATTATTAATTTAATTACATATTTTATCGTCGAATGTCATTTGTATTCTACGAACTTACTGGATTTTTCTACTTGTTCAACATGCTGTAATTGCTGCGATATCATGGAAGGAACAAATTTGATATTTTGCATGACACTAATCATAAGTAATATTTATGTATTTATTGGTCTTAATATATTTTTATTTGACTTACATGATACCTAAATTCACCTCACCATAAATATGTAGTCTTTTATAGCTAAATCTTGTCGAGATTACCTTATGGATATGGATCCCTTCTGCCTATCGACACTAGACTAGCTACCTTGTGTCTATAGTGTGGGTTTGATCTATTCGTAACCACATATTTATCATTATTATTATACAATTATGCACGAGACGTATTATGTACTTTGTAGAAACATATACTATATACTAACAATTCCAGTCCTAATCCTGCTTCGAAATGTAGGTGTACCGTTAGCAAGCCCTGCTCCTATCTCTTCGATTCAGCTTTTGAGACAAGGGTCAATATGGGTCTTGCCCCGTTTCCCGCCAGGGTCCTAGACAAAGCTTCTTAACATATATTTATAATTATTCTTATTATATATAGCTGCACGTTCTAATGAGTATACATATTATATATTATTTTATATATCCGGGTGTAGTTTAGTGCATACGGGCTCAAAATGCGGCATGGGACAGTTTGAGACGTGAGGGAGCGGAGGCGGCGCTCCTTTAGCATGGACACAGCATGCTTTCCATGCACTAACATGGTAGTTAGTCTCTGAAAATGATCTCATAGCAATTGTGTTGAAATTTAATTAATATTCAAAAGTAATAAAGTTATGTTTTTGGGTGCGCCACTGTCCTTTACGACGCAACAAATTAGTAGGTATGTTGTAGAACATAATTATGTACATACATCGGCTATAGAAACTATGAAAATGGTTATCTTATGTAGGGACATAGATCGGCAACCAGTTACCATACAACATTCTCGTAATGATATAGAATAATATTATTTGAATTTTATGTTATGATGATTGTTATGTTATATTTCGTTATGTTTTATTATGCACTATTTTTTATTATGTTATTTTACAGTATCTCAAGGTAAGTGATCTGACGTCAAAGTTGACCTCAGAGTTAATATGTATCAAAATTCATGTTAAATTGTTTTATTGATTTGTGATTTTGTTGTTCTTTTTGATTATTGAAATGTATATTTCAGGTGACTTATTTTGCGTTTTAAAAAAAATACACAACGTAGGTAAAATTATCGTCAAAACACAACGTACTGGGTCTAAATCTATGAAAATAGTTAATAGATAAATCGAGACGATCACAAAAGGCCAAAATTCGTTAATTAATTCAATTAGGAATGCGATATTTCGTACGTATATTTGCAACAATGCGAAAATTCATACAATTCTTAGCTAGCTGAATAGGGTTGTCACTTCTAGTTTGGGAATCAATTATTACAGTAGGTATAGTTTAGAAGCTAGGATGTTGCAAATTCGGAGCTTAGAATGGTTTAAAATAGGTAGGATCATCACAAATGGTGCCGTGACCAGGATATTATGTCTGTCATTGCAGACATAAACTGGGTTTTTACGGGAGTAGAAGTGGGTTTTGGGTTTGCGATGATAAATAACTAAAATCATGAATATTGGAGGGGGGGGAGAATAAATGGGTTTTGAGGAGTAGAACTGGGTTATGGACAGAGGAATGTGTTTGGTTTTTGAGGGGAGGAATAAAATCTATTCTTGGTAGATGTAGTGAGAAAATTGGTTGATGATTTTTACTTCGAGAACCGCGGGTTGGTTACCCATGGATTATAGTGTTAGTCGAATTAGGCAACATGATATTATATTTATGTTTGTCTATCTATAGGTATATATCTTACATTATACATAAGAATGGTGAACCCTTAAGAGTTCGTTCGGAATTATGTCCTTATGAATAGTCTAATAAAGAGCGCTTGTGATTCAGGTATAAAATTGGATAGGTATATATATGTTGAAATCCTGAATAGTTCTTTATTTTATTCAATAATGTATATAGGTAGGTACCAAAAATATGTACTTTCATAAGAAGATTGGGTGTTAGAAAAATGGAATATTATATTCCCAAGTAGACTTGTAAACATGAATATTAGGTATGTGGAGTTTATTTTATGTATATGGGTATATGACTAGAGTTTTTAGGATTTTTAGGTATTGTAGTATTTGAGTAAAATGGATAAATAATAGGTATATAGTTTGATGTTAGTTATATGTACCAAGTGGATGTTTGTTAGGGACAAGAATTGTACCTAATTATAGTAGGTATTACTATTTTTTTGGGGATATGGTCTTAACATTTTACAGTATTTGTAAGTTAAGTGGTTTGTTAATAAACTTTTAGAATTCTGTCAAGTTAATTATTTGGGGTGTGAAATAAATTTATGATTTAGGTATGAATGGTAAATAGATTATTCAGTTTGAAATAATATTAAACCAGATTTTAAGATTATCGGATGACGTACCATCATATAAGCATGGAGCGGATAAGGAGGCAATAACCGAATTATTATTGATTATTTTTACAGTTATATGTTAAACGGTTAGCAGGAAGAAATAGTGGATATTCATTCTTACAGGCTCAGGTTGGAGGGGACAACCTACACTCTTTTAAGCCCGGGGGGGGGCAAAACCAAGGGCTTCACATTGGATAACGTTGGAACTCTTTGTGTACCCTGAAAGGTGGTATCTATCATTTTAAAATGAAGGACTGGAAGAAGAAACGAATTTATGAAAATATTCTAAGAAGAAAGAGACTGGTGTTCGCTGATATAACACATCATGTCTTCCAAATAGAGAAATAAGATGTACAACCTATAGATACTAAGATATTAATTAATACGTTATAATATTTAAAACCAAGAACGAGAGTGGAAATAATATTATTACTGGAATGACAAAAAACTATAGTTTTAAATAAAGATGCAAGCAGATAGGTATACGGGATATTATAGTACCTAACGGGATGTATACGATCAGTGGTTGTTAAACTGTATGCCTGATATTGTGATGTTGCTGAATGGAACAAAGAAACCTGAGACAAAGGGTATTAGGAATTATGCGTGCGCTAAAATGAGATAATTATTTCAATTGAATATTTGTTGGTAGGATAACGACATGATTTACTTGCAAGGAAACTTAGAAAGAAGTTTGGACAGCGATGATAGAAGTTTTATGGAAACCAAAAGACGACTAGATAGGATTGTGTAGCATTGTATCCTCTCTGTTAACCCAAAAGAGAGTGGTGTACAATAACATAAATTGCTGGAGAGGACTAATGTAAGAAGAAAGGACAACGCTATGATGTAACAGGTTGAGATTCACTTGCGGATCTATCGATGTTACAAATGGAATATTATTTGAAATTTAGTGTGTTATAATTTTAAAATTGTGGTGTCAAATATTATAATAATATTATTCAATAGTGTTAAGACTTTAAGAGTGAAAAGTGCTTAGTTATTAATATTATTTTACAAGTGGAACGAATGTTATGATATGTACCTTTGTGGTTATAATTGTGTGTAAATATATTATATTTAGTTGTGTGTGTGATAGTTTGAAATAGATATTAAGTGTTTTTTTTTCAGGACTTTTGAAATGAATGAGGACGATTCATTTATATATACTTAATAAGTAGGTATATACATTAGGTGACTGTTATATTGGAGACGAGGGTAATTCTATATACCTATTATAGAATAACATATTGGGATGTATTATGTAGATATTGTCAATGCAACTCGTTTAAATATTGCGTTCTGTATCTTATATGCGTGAATGTGCGTAAACATATTGAGGGAGGGGTTCCCACCACTTACCCCTGGATGTTCAAGAACATAGTACGTTATCTTCCTTTTAATTATTTGTGGTATTATTATAGGTGTTAATTTTACGTAATTATAGGTATTTTGAGTTCGCGTTGATATTATTTAGGCACATTGTCGACATATTATCACGCATTTTGCTGGTTAGCTGGAGGATGTTGCACAACTTGCAGAATTATGTGGCTTGATCACATGGATCGAATTCTTATGGACGGCTGCGTGTTGAGTAAGAGAAATCGGTATGCATTGTGTGGGAAATTGTATGAAAGTGGTGGAAGCGAAGGATGCGTGCCAAGAAGGAAGGATTTGGCGTTCGGTTCTCTCTGTCTACCCCATCTGAGACGCAGCGTGATGGTGCTGAGAGATGAATGGTTATTTAGTATGAGCTGCCGGTGGAGATTTGGTCTCCCACTTTTTCCGTGAGTTTTCGGGTGCCCTGTGGGAGGACGGGTGCTCTAGGAAATTAAGACATTTAGCATCTTGGATACAGCGATGAGGTTTGCCGCCGTTTTTGAATGTCTTGAATTTGTATAGGTACGGAGGGGACGATTTGCATGTCTATTGTGTGCTGCAGGACTACTGGTTGCATCAGCAAAGGAATCATGGATATGAGACATCTGGCTAGTAGTACAGGATTGGTGTTACCAGCGAATTGGATCACCCTGAAGAATGCATATATGGACTATAAAGAACCACAACGACTATGAATAATTATAATGATGTGTGATTACATGAAAAGGAATTTTAACAAAATGCAACTTGGATATTAAAGTATAAGAACAATCTTGTTATTATTATATTTATGTTCTGTAGATGTGACGACATAAAATAATAACGAAACACAAAATAATAAAATAAATAGTATGTTATGTTAGGGCAATAATATTGAGCGAGTATTTCTCAAGTGGATGCATTGGGGTTGTACTATTATTATTGATGACATGAATAGAGGAACACCGTTGGCGAGGTACCTATGACCTATCGGAATAAACAGGGGCGGACTCGAAAGTTGGAATTAAATAATTATGAAAAATAATTAGAAAATAAATAATTGTTTGTGAGATAATGCCTCATCCATTTTGTCTTCAGCATGATCCCAAGGGGGGGATGTGATGATATGAATATATACAAGATTGTAAATATTATTTCCGTATACCTAGATGGAATATTTGTAGTAGGTAATTAATTTGGGAATGAGAGAGTGCAATCTCAAGTGGTTGTTGAACACAACTAGCTATGTAGGAGACAGAGACAGGTATATTTCGGGGTGTGTCAGGAAGAGATGGATGTAGTTTTTTTTTGTTGCTTTGGGTCGACATTTTCAGGGTCTGAAGACAGAGTACTTATTACTCGAGGCAGTTTAGTTTTGAGCCTGGGAGAGGTGGGACTCAATCATATTAATCTCAGTGTTTGAATTCGATATATTTTAATATTTATTTACCCACCTTCGTAGTAGTTAGTACATTATTTTTTAGTGATATTTCCACAATTGGGAATATATAAAGATCATCCTAAATTACTTTTAATTAGCATTTAAAATCCGTGATGCTGCCAGCTGTCTAAGATAAGATTTTCTTTTAATATTATTAATTTATTATTTATATCTAGGTGTTAGGATACTCTCAGGATGTCTGTTGTCTACAAGGCAATATTTGTACTCAAGGATTTATTATTTTACGGATTTTGAAAACGAAGGAATTATGTGTTATATGTACATTTATTTTCAGTATTATTGTATGTATGTATGTACCTGTGGCTGATTTTATATAGCGCGGTCCGACACATCTAGAACTAGACTAATAACAGTGGCGCACCGCTCTACCCAATATTATACTTTTATTTAATTTACTTTACCATAACGACGGAGTATACAGTTTGAAGAGGAGTTATATGTTGAGAAGGATATTATTTGATTATTAATTTAATTACATATTTTATCGTCGAATGTCATTTGTATTCTACGAACTTACTGGATTTTTCTACTTGTTCAACATGCTGTAATTGCTGCGATATCATGGAAGGAACAAATTTGATATTTTGCATGACACTAATCATAAGTAATATTTATGTATTTATTGGTCTTAATATATTTTTATTTGACTTACATGATACCTAAATTCACCTCACCATAAATATGTAGTCTTTTATAGCTAAATCTTGTCGAGATTACCTTATGGATATGGATCCCTTCTGCCTATCGACACTAGACTAGCTACCTTGTGTCTATAGTGTGGGTTTGATCTATTCGTAACCACATATTTATCATTATTATTATACAATTATGCACGAGACGTATTATGTACTTTGTAGAAACATATACTATATACTAACAATTCCAGTCCTAATCCTGCTTCGAAATGTAGGTGTACCGTTAGCAAGCCCTGCTCCTATCTCTTCGATTCAGCTTTTGAGACAAGGGTCAATATGGGTCTTGCCCCGTTTCCCGCCAGGGTCCTAGACAAAGCTTCTTAACATATATTTATAATTATTCTTATTATATATAGCTGCACGTTCTAATGAGTATACATATTATATATTATTTTATATATCCGGGTGTAGTTTAGTGCATACGGGCTCAAAATGCGGCATGGGACAGTTTGAGACGTGAGGGAGCGGAGGCGGCGCTCCTTTAGCATGGACACAGCATGCTTTCCATGCACTAACATGGTAGTTAGTCTCTGAAAATGATCTCATAGCAATTGTGTTGAAATTTAATTAATATTCAAAAGTAATAAAGTTATGTTTTTGGGTGCGCCACTGTCCTTTACGACGCAACAAATTAGTAGGTATGTTGTAGAACATAATTATGTACATACATCGGCTATAGAAACTATGAAAATGGTTATCTTATGTAGGGACATAGATCGGCAACCAGTTACCATACAACATTCTCGTAATGATATAGAATAATATTATTTGAATTTTATGTTATGATGATTGTTATGTTATATTTCGTTATGTTTTATTATGCACTATTTTTTATTATGTTATTTTACAGTATCTCAAGGTAAGTGATCTGACGTCAAAGTTGACCTCAGAGTTAATATGTATCAAAATTCATGTTAAATTGTTTTATTGATTTGTGATTTTGTTGTTCTTTTTGATTATTGAAATGTATATTTCAGGTGACTTATTTTGCGTTTTAAAAAAAATACACAACGTAGGTAAAATTATCGTCAAAACACAACGTACTGGGTCTAAATCTATGAAAATAGTTAATAGATAAATCGAGACGATCACAAAAGGCCAAAATTCGTTAATTAATTCAATTAGGAATGCGATATTTCGTACGTATATTTGCAACAATGCGAAAATTCATACAATTCTTAGCTAGCTGAATAGGGTTGTCACTTCTAGTTTGGGAATCAATTATTACAGTAGGTATAGTTTAGAAGCTAGGATGTTGCAAATTCGGAGCTTAGAATGGTTTAAAATAGGTAGGATCATCACAACCTGTAATAATCTTATTTCCACGATACAAAATGTATAGAGTAAAAATATTATACATGTATGCATAGCAACTAATTCAGCTCTGTAAAGTTAAATCTTTGAGAATGTAAACTATGTAGGTACAAACAAAATGTAAATGTAAACTGTGTACAAACAAAATGTTTCACTCCACCTCACGTCATTATAAAGAAAACGTCACTTGGGAAATCTGACGGGTTTTTATGCCCTAGCTTTACGCCTCACAAGACTCACCGCAAGAATAAAATTAAATGTATTCCTTCATCTGTACAAGATGAAGATCGCTTTATTATCTACAACAATCTAACCGACATGATGTCAATGTACCTCCGTAAGCAGATATTGAGTTTATTTTTTAAATCATTTCATTCAGATACTAGAATAATATAGGTTAGTAGCTACTGATTTTACAAACTCAGTGTTTTCCACATTATTGGTAAAAAAAAACAGTACTCTTACAAAATATACCTACGTTAGGTAAAATAACAATATCAATTACATTTTTTTACTTTAAAAATCTAAGACTGTTTGTTGTCTCTTGGCTGGAACAATGGGAATTCCCAGAGATTCAAAAAGGTTTGATTTATACTTTATAGATCTCTACAACCTAAAATCCTATTCATACCATAGTTTAATGAAAGTAAATACAATTTTTTTTTTTTAATATTTATTTATAAAATCATAAAAGTTGTAATTTCTTTTATGATTTATTTACACATTAATTTCAACTTAATTCTATAACTGTCTAGTTATGTAACTTTATAAATTACAAACGTAGTTAAATTGTTAAATTACTAAGATATCGATTTTTTTTAAACTTAAAAAACTTACTTATAGGTACTTTATATATTATATATAATGGGTTACAATCCATTGTATTGGTATGCAACGAGTTTGGATTTTCTTCTCCATTTCTCCCTATTCTCAGTCAGTCTCTTCAGCTCTACGTATGAGCTACAGTTCATGTTCCTTTTTAGTTGGTCCATATAAGCGTCTCTTGGACGGCCTCTGCCATTTGTGCCTTCGGTCCTACCCTCTGCGATTGCGATGAGCAGTCCTGGGTGTCTAATGTTGTGGCCAATCCAGTAGCTCATTGTTGGCTGATTCTTTTAAAAAGTTGCCTTTTTTCGCCAACCCTGGTTAACACTTCTTCGTTTTCGACGTGCTCCGACCAATGGATCTTCAGCATGCCTCTGTAGCACCACACGGCCGCCAACCGTCCGCCTTCACTCTTGCTGATGGTCCACGTCTCACAACCATACAGCAGAATGCTCCATACAAAGGCTTTAGTAAGGTTCTTCCTCACGCTAAAATCGATATTTGGAGATTCCAATATTTTAGATTTTTTATATATTACATACATATCTTTTCATATTGATTTTTTTCTTACCCTACCCTACCCTATTATCGTCATAGACTCACTAAAAGTTATCGCATACATTCTATCACAAAATAATAAAGCAGCCAACTAATAGTTCAAAAAACTACACATGCCCGAAATTGAATGTCGTGGTTGGAAAATAGCAAAGCAAAACATTTTTTATGATGAGCAAAAGCCTCACTTGGAGGTAGCAGACTGACAAACAATAAATTAAAGCACATAATGAGCAAACATATTTACGGTAGATAAATTATATAACGCAGATAAAAAATATAATCATGTTTAAGTAAGGGTATGAGCTGGTAAACTTATTGCTATGAAGTTCTTACAGCTTGGTTTTTTACAAAAACGAGAGAAACTATTATGAACATTGCTGTGCATTGCATTGTATAAATGATAATTTTATGATATTTTAAAATCCTTATTCCTTATTCCTTATTCCTTATATCTTATAAAAATGATTTTTGAATTTCCATACTAAACTTTCACCGGGCTATACTCTCCCATTTCAAGGAATTTGCGTTCCATTGACCTGACCATTACAAGATGAGGTATCTATGTGAAATAAAAACCCACTAAATGCCGTACTTTCTTTTTGAGGAGCGAGAAAAACAGCAAAAAAGAGTGTAAAAAAAAAGTGTGAATGAGATAAAAAATACGTTTTTTACGTCAGTTTGAAAGGGTAAGAAAATATTCTTTACCGCCAAAATTGTGTACCATATTATATTGCCATACTAAAATTAATTAAGAAAATATCGATAATTTATTTCGAGTAAATGTATCATTATAAATGTATGTTACATAAAATAGTTTAATTTGTGTTTTTTTAATACTTTTGCAACATGTTTTACGCGAATTAACCAATATTTAAATAATTTGAACGTGTTACATGAAGATTCAAGAAACGAAAAAACATTATTTTTTGTTAACGGCAACATCGTTTTATAAATATTCTACGTCGGCCAATCACGTCGCTCGATAATTTGACATATTGGAAACGACGCCATTTATATTTTGACAAAATAAAGACGCTATAATATGTCTATTTTGTAAAGTCTGCGTTCCGTACAGAATTATTTGTTTAACTACTACATTTTATAAAATAATAAACTTCATAGTATGACAATAAAATATTGTACATTATATTATATACAAATGTGAGTGGTACCACTCATACACAATATTATGTACAGAGTGAATTAAGTGAAGTGATAGTGAACACTATAACAAATATTTTTGGACTAAATAAAAGGTAATAATGATGTTTATGTACACATTCATATAAAACCAATAGATATAATGAACTAAGTAATATGATACATTAGTTTCTACGAAGAAATGTTTGAGGTTATGCCTTAAAAACACAAGTAAATATAACATTTGTTACAGGAGTCAGTTTTGTTTGACAACTCATTTCATTTAATTCATTATGAACTTATAAACTGACATTATACAATTACATCTGAAGTAATTTACTATTTTAAGAAATACCGTGATATTATTTAATTGATATTGATAATATTAAGTTAGTAGATGCAACATTATGAAGAAATCATATTAATCGTATTTAATCGTGAGTAATTTACAACAAGATATTAAAACTTTGTTTTTTTACCTTTTTACAGAAATAATGGAAAATGCATAACAATAAACATTGATTAAAACGATTCTGATGTTAAAGGATTATTCATTACCATGACAATGACATTTGAGGGCTAGGAAAAGATTACATGATTAATGCAAAGGCACCCTGAATCTTGGAAGCTGGTTCTGCCTTGTGATTCTAAGAGAGCATTAATTATTATAAAGGTAAGAATATATTTGTTAATTTAAACACAACAGCACATAAAGCATAAGGAACTTAAGTCATAGTAACAAAAAAATAAGGCCAATTGCAGTGTTTTATATGAATTTAATTTATAAGACATTTAATACTTACATATATTATATTTTATATATATAATAACAAGAATATATAGCCAAATAATAGGGATAACTAATTATTTATCACTTTGAATTATATTATAATTAATGAAAATGTTACACTGTAAACTGAGACATGAATCATAAATTTTAAATAAAGCGTACCAAGATTGAACTAGGTATCACTAAACGAACCATAATTTTTGTAAAATCTGTGTAAGAGAGTTATCTAAAATGTGTTATATAATATATTATTTTTCTTTACAGATATGACTGGTTATTCATTTCAATAACAAGAATGACAAAATCAAATATTTGGATGTTAGTTAATAAATTGAAGACAGTAAAATATCCAAAAAGTGGAGATTTGAAAGCATTTGCCGAGTGCTTGGCAACGTCATGAAGACCTAGCATGGTACAAGAAGAAGAGAATTAAAAATAATACATAATTTTATTATTTTACTCAAGAAGTGGAGATTGGGAAGCCTTTGCCATGTGCTTGGCAACGTCTAGAGGACCTAGCATAGTATAGGAAGAAAAAAATTAAAAATAAAAAACAAATTTATTATTTTACTCATTCACTGTGTTTGGGTAGTAGAATTAAATAAATCTTATATTATGTATTTTTGGTCCAATATATAAAACTAAATTTAGTTTTCTATTTTTTGTGAGATAATATTATCAGTAGATAAATAAAATATGGCTCCTTTTTTAAGAATGATTTATTTTTTGTTCTGCATTGAGTATGGCATGGTGAGTAGGTAAGTATTGCAATGGTTTTCGTACATATTATTTCATTACATTAGCTTGATTAATCTGTATTAGAGTGTATGAGCCTTTTTAATAAGTAAACTTGTGTGAAGGAGGTGTTAGGTACTGCTTACATACATGAAATTACTTACACTTATTCTAACATGTATATTTATTATTCTCAGCTATATCTAATTATTAGGTATTCAAATATTTAACATTTTAAAATATCTTTTTATTTTCCCAACAATTCCATTACAGCAACCATTTCTTGAATTTGGAAAAAAATAGTTTATTTTCTAACTGTATATCCCATGGAACATCCAGCAAAAAATAGATTTCCAACTTTCTGTAAGTTCTTCAGCATTCTGTAAAAGGTTGATATTTGAACAAATACATTTTACGTAAGTGATGAGGCTATGCCATGCATTATTTATTTATGGTACAAAGTGGACAACCAGCGTGATTATAACATGCAGCTGGTCTACTGAATCCTTCACTTTTGTGTTGTATCCTATTGATATCACCCATCCTGATTGCCTAACCTTTATATCGGCACGGAAGGGGCAACCTGCATGTTTATTACATGCACATGAATTGAAAATCCACATGCTATGACCAGGCTATATATGCCCATTTTCATTGAGGGGGTTATTTCAAGACTCAATACCCACATAAAATAAAAACCCACCAATTATAATATTTCCTTTTTAAGATGTAATTATAACTGCATTTAAGTAAGGTAAAACAAGAAGCACATTTTTTGCATCTGTTGGAAAGAATAAAAAACAATATCGTGTCAATGAGTCAACTTTTTTCTTTTTTTTTGGATGGCTTTTCACCCATTTAGAGTGTTATCGCCAGGAAACAGTCTGAACTCTTCTTTCTCTCAATAGAAGCAGAGTGTATCTATAACACTATTCACAAGATATTCAGGGTGACCCATGGTTGCCAAAATTGTGTGGCCATATATGATTTTCACTCTATCATAATACAAATCTTACTTTTCATTATTCTGTTTCATATTGAAATGTCTACCTTTTCTTAAAGAATATTTACTCACGGTACCTTTTTTACAATGTAACGGGTATTTGTACCGATAACTGCTTATGTCAACACCAAATTACCGTACATCTAATATATAAAATTCTCGTGTCACGGTGTTTGTTATCACACTCCTCAGAAACGACTTAACAGATTTTGATGTAATTTTGTGTGCTTATCGAGTAGGTCTGAGAATCGGGCAACATCTATTTCATACCCCTTAAAGTTAAGGGTGGTCCACCCCATTTTTTTTTTTTAATTTAGGGCAAAATATTTTTTTATGCATACAGCCCTAAGTTTTCACCCTTCCACCATCAACCCCATTTTTTTAATAGCGATATAAGTACATAATTCATCATTTTCAACTCCGGTCGATTACTGCAGTTATCCCCGCCAGGCGTCTTCTATAAGTCTAAATAAAAATTACTTTAATAATTTGTCTACAACGCTTCATTTGTCTTTTAATTATTATAACATCCTCACACCTTTATAGTCTTTAGTTATTTTTTATTGAACTCAAAATAATTTCCAAAAAATAATGTAGGTATAGGATGGCAAAACAACGTTTGCCGGGTCAGCTAGTAATAATATAAAAACCATTTGCAGTAAAGAATAAAATAAAAAATAAAAATTATTGTAAGTGTTCAGGTTCTAACTCTACATTCAGTAGGGCTACTCTTGACAAAACTAAACACGATCTTAATCTAGTCTTGATCCCGATCGCGCGTTAGCGGTAGCGCGGTGTTTTTGACCATAGTCCCTTCGTGCGTCGTATGATCAAGATCAAGACTAGATTAAGATCGTGTTTAGTTTTGTCAAGAGTAACCCTGCAGACACAAGTAATATATTTTGGAAAATTGTTCAAAATAAATTTAGATATAAATTTTTCAAAAGTAAAACAATTAAGGCATGGGTATTATGATTAAATTTAACAAGTCGATATTAACTTTTCTATTTTTGAAGAGGTAACACTATGAAAGCTCATTTTTAAAATTTAGGTAATAAAAATAAAAATATAACACTGTATAACTTTCACTATTTAAGTAGTGAAAGTTATACAGTGTTATATTTTTATTACCTAAATTTTAAGTCGATATTAATGCAATGTTACGTAGAAGTATATTAGGAGAATAAATCTGATAGGCATATTAAAGTAACTTCAAAATTATGACATAATTTATTATCGGAGGAAATTTCCTTTAAAATAGCGGCTTTCATAAGAAACTGCTGTGTAAGGGTGATTTATTAAATTTAATAGATATAAAAAGTGTCGACTCGTTTCCTGAATATACAAAACACAACATGTCACCATAAAGCTACCCACTTAAATACCTACTTATGTAACTACCAACATATACATACCTATTATAGGTACTTATATTACGCTTTAGGTAGTCGCTACTATTATACTTCACGTTTACCAATATCAAATCATATCTAGGTAGGTACTGAGGTATGAAATATTTTGAGACCATAATGGTATTCAATAGATGTTACTCTATAAAATTTTGATAGCTTTACTGAAATATCCTTTATAATATGGTAGCCAGCGATATTTCCAAAACGCACTTAGTAGTATTCTAGATTTAAGTATACTTGCCTAAACAAGGGCGAAATCTTTTTTCTGTAAATTATTCATTTTTATTTTAGAGAGGGTTAGGTATTTCTACCGATGACCCAAATGAATATGAATAATTGTAAAAAAAAAAGATGGAATAAACTTGAAAACAGAGGATTAACAAACTTAACTTATTGATTGATTGGAAAATAATTATTTCTAATTTAAGACAAAATTAAAATGAAATGTTGGTAGGTACCTAAATCAAATTAAATAAGGTAGGTACTCGTATGTGTGTAGTGTGTAGCTTTACCAAAGTAGGAGACCACATTTTATCTCCAAAGTTATAATATTATACGATAACAACGTATTCGCACATATTATTACAGTAAATGTATGTGTCTATTATAATATATGGTGTACATACATTATCTCATAAACGTAGAACACATAACATACCTACAATCAAAACAAAATTCATTACCCACAGATTGAGGTTAATATATTTGTTACTGATCGGTTCACGATTAAAAAAAATAATATCTATCTAAATAGGTATGTACCTATATTAATTTTGAATCCACCTGGAGTGATCAGTGGTATGTAATTCAATTGCTCTGCATCCTCAAGATCGAGAGTGTTTCCTTATTGCCTGACTCTAGGCTCATTACTATTACTACTAGGTATATGAAGTGATCTCTTTATTATTTAATTTGAATGGTATGCGTCATGATTATTATTTAATTTGAATGGTATGCGTCATGATTATTATTTAATTTGAATGATATGCGTCATGATTATTAATTTTGTTACGTGGAATTCCCAGCAAAGAGTGGGTCTCCCTGTATTTTTGTAAGTTTTCTTGTGCCCTGTAAAAGACAGATATTCGTAAAACATCACTATAAGACATCTTCGGTTCAGTACTGAAATGAGTCACCTATCTTGATGTCATATTTATTCTTGTCACGTAGAGGACGACCTAAGTGATTATTGCTTGCAGACCGGGTACTCGGTCCTCTCTGCGCATCACAAAAGATATTAGACATAATAAGAAGATACATACAGCTATTAGACATACCTAGGTTTATATAAAATAATTGAAGGTTGTACATAATATAATTTAATAAAATTACTTTTTCAAGAATTTGCTCTTGAATGATATCCGAACAATGACATAATATTATCATATACAGAGTTACAAAAAATACTATTGATACCTATATTTAGATGCGAGAGATAACGTGATTTTTATCATTTTTACTAAAAATACTATTGATACCTATATTTAGATGCGAGAGATAACGTGATTTTTATCATTTTTACTAAAAATACTATTGATACCTATATTTAGATGCGAGAGATAACGTGATTTTTATCATTTTTACTAAAAATACTATTGATACCTATATTTAGATGCGAGAGATAACGTGATTTTTATCATTTTTACTAAAAATACTATTGATACCTATATTTAGATGCGAGAGATAACGTGATTTTTATCATTTTTACTAAAAATACTATTGATACCTATATTTAGATGCGAGAGATAACGTGATTTTTATCATTTTTACTAAAAATACTATTGATACCTATATTTAGATGCGAGAGATAACGTGATTTTTATCATTTTTACTAAAAATACTATTGATACCTATATTTAGATGCGAGAGATAACGTGATTTTTATCATTTTTACTAAAAAATCTTGAAGGAATAAGGTGACATTGATTTAACAAAAGACAATGCATTGTTATAAAAGAAAAACGTATTAAATATTTATTATTTTGTTTGACAAATTGCCGGATGTGATTATTATTTCTAGATTACTATCGAGATTTATCACAATTTAAATTTACCAGTTACATACTAATAAAATATACCATCCAAAATAATATAGTATCTATCTCATCACTCGTAAACGAGTCGATTTAGATCATAAAGTATGTATGTATATAAATGACATTTTATTCTATTCACTCGAGTGTACCTACTTAATACGTAGATACCTGAAGTGTGACTATTCACATAGGTACCCTACTAGGTAGAAATATCTACAATAGGTATCTTTATCAGATCTTGTTTCGACATTCAGTTTTGGCGTTTGAAAGTAAGAGTAGAATGATTTTATTAATTGAGTTGACGTTTATTTTGTAAAATCCATATTAATGATGGTGTGCGCCGAGAATGCCCAATGACAGTTGGCCAAAAAGAGCACTGTTCTTCCGTCCGCAAGGGTTCCGTCGGCCCGGGCGTCCTTCTTTCACAATTCACCGTTCCTATGTCAACGACATCAGAGTGCAGGGAATGTCGTGGAAAGAGGTAACGCAATTGGCGCAGAGACGCTCTGAATGGAGGAGGTTGGTTTCTGCCCTGTGCTCCCGAGAGGAGCGTTGAGGGCGAAGAGAGAAGTGACTACTATTGGCCAAAAATACGTGCATAGGGCACTGCATACCAACCTCGCGGTAGCGCGCTATTTTTGGCCATAGTCCCTTCGCGCGTCGTATGATTAATTAAGATCAAGACTACATTAAGATCGTAATTACATTGGGGAACTAATTATTTGTTCGGCTATTAATCCATTCGTTTGGCAAGAAAAAATCAACATTTAAGTCATTTTTTTTTTTTAAAAAGATATATCTGGGTTTGTTATAAACCCAAATACAACCTTATACACCTTTCACACTAAGCTAAAAGCTTGTGCCGTGAAAGGGGAGTTTGCCGGCACCTGGGATCGAACCACGGACCCCTTGTTCTGAAGGCCGAGACTCTACCTCCAGGCTACCGACGAACTAAAATAGCGCGCTACCGAATTTGCACAGCAAACAATGTTTTCATCGGCAATAAATAAAAAATAAGCGCAACACTTGTTTTACAAACAAACTTGGTTATATCGGAAAATTAAAAAAAATTAACAGCTTAATAAATACTCGCACAACAAAATAATTAATTGACCAGCAGAATTATTATTTGACCGGCAGAAAATATTAGATAAACAATATTTTTCACACACCGATTTACCTTCGGATCCACATGAAGTTTTTGTGATTTCTTACCAAATTAATGAAGGCTTCGAAAATAATGCCAGTTTCCGCTTTGCTATATTAACGAAATATCTAACTGAAACGTCGAAAAACTCTAGTGTCGTTCATTCAGATGCTACATATAAAATCACATAAAAAAATTTATTATTTGAACAAGATTAAAAATTTAGCTTTCACAAGTTTAATTAAAATTAGCTCACGGTTTGCTGCTCGTTTATTTATTTTGCTGATCAAAAATAATCATTATGCCGGTCAAATAATAATTTTGCTGGTCGATTAAATTTAGAGTTTTAGAATATCATATTATTTGCAATAGAAATATAATATTCTCGCTGGGCATAAGTGTATCATATCATATCAACATGATATTGTTACGTAATCACCATTAGGAGGGTACTTAAGTTTGGAAGTTTAATGAATTAGAATTTTTATATTATTTTTGGTCATGGAATGTTTGGAAAATAATGATAGGTTGTTGTTTTGGTTTTGATAAGAAAGAAAGATCTAGATTAGGCTTGAAGAAAGATGTTATATAATGTGTATGTAAGAAATCTGTGTGAACTGTAATAATATGTGACTATATATAAATAATAGTTGTTGTAAAATGTATTTTAAATAAATAATAATTGTAAATAAATAAAAACGTTTAAATAAATTGTTAATTTTCAAGATGTCATCCTTTTAATTGAATTCAGACTTTATTTTCCCTGACACAAGTTATAGAAAAACGATTTACGTTACATTGGTGTCAGGTGTGGGGTTGTGAATCAGATATTTAAGTGCTTAGTGGAAATAAAGACTGTGTAAAATATGTCATCAAAAAAATTAACTCTACTTGACTTGAAAGTGGTGGATCTGAAGCGCGAACTAGAAGAAAGAGACGCGGATACATCTGGAACGAAGGGTGTGCTCCAACTTCGACTAAGAAAGGTGATGGAAGAAGCAGGTGAAGATCCGGAAACATATATCTTCGGGTTGCCTATAACCACCAGTGAGCTTTATAAAGCTATGAAAGAAGATATAGAAAGGCTTCGAGAAGATTCTAAAGGAACGAAAGAAGAAATCGAAAAGAAGCTTCAAGAAAATGCTACAGCTATGAAAGAAGAAATAGAAAGGCTTCGAGAAGATTTTAGAGGAACGTAAGAAGAAATTGAAAGGAAGTTTCAAGAATATTCTGTGTCCTTTGATGAAAGGATTAGCGAGTTAACAAAGCAGGTGAAAGTTTTGGAGAATCAGGCGCTTTCTTCAACAGCAAGAACGGATTTTGAGCAGAACACAACGGTGGACACAGAGTTCAAGTGTGTAGAGAGTGGTGCAACTTCAATGGTGGAGAATGTGCGTAGTGATATGCCAACTTTTGATGGAAAGAACTCTTGGGAAGAGTACTTAACTTTGTTCGAAACAGTAGCTATGATAAATGGCTGGTCGATGACAAGAAAAGCATCAGTATTGAGTATATCTTTACGAGGAGATGCTTTAAGAGTCCTTCAGATGATTCCGCTTGCGGATAGACAAAACTTTAAATCTTTGGTTGAGAGACTGGAGATGCGATTTGGATATAAGCATATGGAACAAGTTTATAGGTCACAGTTGAAGAATCGTGTGCAGAGGCCCAATGAAACTCTACAGGAATTCGAGGCGGATGTAGCGCGTCTAGTGAGATATGCATATGATATGATTTTTTAGATTATTATGTACTAATTGTTATTTTTTGAGCTTTTTATTTGCTACCGCGGTTTCGGTGGAGCGTCCACCATTAACGAGCGTTAATCTAAAACTTAATGGTGGACGCTCCACCGAAACCGTGGTAGCAAATAAAAAACTCAAAAAATAACAATTAGTACATAATAATCTAAAAAATCATATCATGTCTAGAAATTGTTATATTGTGAATGCCGAAAACATAAGCAAAGAGATATGCATACCCTACAGTTTCTGATGATGTATGTGAAAGTCTTGCAGTAGACAAGTTTTTGGATGGACTACGAGCAAGTGAGACACAACAAGCTATAAAACTGGCTAGACCACAAACTCTTAGTGATGCTTTAACCCAAGCACTCGAATTTGAAGCTGTAAGACAATCCGTACGAGGTCACGCTCAAGCCCGTGTGATGGAAGCTGTACAAGAAAATCAACCACTTTCAATAGAAGACATAGTTAAGAAGGTTTTGGAGGCCTTGAAAGGAAAGAAGAGACAACTACGTTGCTGGGACTGTGGACAAATTGGACACCTGCGTAATCGGTGTCCAAGGAAAAAGATAGCAGATTCAGGAAAACTAAAAAGGGTTGATGGAAAGGGGCAACTATCGACCCGCATTGCCAATGCCTCGAAGAGATATGCAGTTGTTGCGTCGATCAGCGGACAAGTCAGCAGCATGTTTATAAATGGCAAAGTAAATGGAAAGAATTTGAAACTTTTGTTGGACACTGGAGCAACAAAGACAATCATGAGACCTGATTTAGTTTGCGAAAAAAAACAAATAAAATCAACTAAATGGACATTACGGACGGCAACTGGAGAGTCGGCGTCTGTATGCGGTGAGACAGTTGCCAACTTTCACATTGGAAGCACCATCTTCGATCATCAGGTGTTGGTGGCTGAGATAGAGGAGGAAGTTATTCTTGGAATGGATGTAATGGCGAAGTATGGATTCAAACTGGATCTGAAGAGGCGAACTCTGAAAATTGGGGATGAAGATATTCTTGTACAAGAGCATGAAGAATTCGCTACATTCTTTGTTGAAGAATGTAGCGAATTCTTCATGCTTTCCTAAGAAGAAGTTGTTACTATTCCAAAACAAATGGGCCATGGGGAGCTAAAAGCCAAGCTCTTTGAGCTTGGGCTTGCGGACGACCCGTGGTGTGCTTGTGGGACGGGAGCTCAGTCTGCGGGGCACATCCTGTGGGAGTGCCCATTGATGATGGATGCAAGAAACGTGATGATTGATAGTATGAGTGATGACACTCCTAGACCCTTCTGGTTTGCGGAGTTGATGACTTGTCCTGGGAATTTCAAGGCCTTTTTGAAGTTTGTAGATGTCTGGGTGTCTCGGTGGGATCTCCTGCGTGAGCCGGGCTCGCTTAGGAGAGCTTGATGGTTGATTTTGCCTTGTGTGATTGTGACTGTCGCGGGCGAACTCGTTTTTTTCGTCTTTGTATTGTCCTGTCTCCCTTGGTGGAGAGTATTAGGTCTGGTTGGGATGTCCCTTGGGGAGGGAAGCGTCTTTGCAACAGCCCCGGTAACGGCGACCCTCGGGTTCGCCGGCCTGAATAACCTAGTTAAAGTCTCTGGACACCTCAACTCAGCTTTTGTTCCATAATATTATGCAATTATTTTGTAAATATATTACGCACTTTTACTTTTTATTATTTTGTAACTTAGGTTAAGATAACTTGTTTATTTGATTACTTTTCTTTTTTTTTTGTATATGTTTGCTTCTCTCGTATAAAGGTACATCGAAGGAGTTTAGTCAAAAGATTTCACACGGAGGTTTTGGCGGTTTGGTGGTTTGGCCGGCCAGCCCTTCAGGCTGCCCACTATGGCGCCTCCGGTGTGGACAAGATTTGTTAAGTGTAGAATTTCGGATAAATGGAAGTCCCCAGACTTCTGCGGTATCCGGGTGGACGGTGGGTCCTTCAATGTATTCCAAAACAAAGTGAAATGTTAGTTACGAGCCTACTTAGATTGTGACATTCCAAATGGACATGTTTTAGTAGTGGAGTCCAACGCTAATACTGAAGCTGGAAAAAGAGTGTTGATTGCGAGAGTTCTGATTCAAGCTAAAAAGGATATTTTGGTCAGGCTAATGAATATCAATGACTATCCAGTGACTATCAAAGAAGGAGTTTATTTAAGTATGTGTTCATCGGTTTCGTCAGTAACATGTAGAGTGAGCGGTAGCCAAGTTTCTTCAGAGGAGGTACCGAAACACCTTGACGACTTAGTGAAGGAGGCTTGTAAGGAACTTACCAAAGAACAGAGCAAACAGATTAGATCCTTCATCGCTAGAAATCAGAATGTCTTCGAGAACCCAAGTCAACCCAAAGGAAGAACAAGTGTTGTTAGTCATCGAATAGACACAGGTGATGCAAGACCCATTCGTCAAGTACCCAGAAGATTACCTTTAGCAAAACGGGCGGAAGCAGATCAAATTATTCAAGATATGGAACGGGACAAGGTAATAGAACCGTCAAGCAGTCCATGGTGTTCACCTGTAGTGCTGGTTAGGAAGAAGGATGGCTCAACTCGGTTCTGTGTTGATTTTCGCCAACTTAATAATGTTACTAAGAAGGACAGTTACCCTTTGCCTCGTATTGATGATACGTTGGACACATTGGCTGGCTGTAAAATCTTTTCAACGTTGGATTTGAAGAGTGGATATTGGCAGGTTGGACTGGAACCTAAGGATAGAGAGAAAACAGCATTCTCTATTGGAAGTGGATTATGACAGTTCATTGTTATGCCGTTTGGACTTTGTAACGCTCCGGCTACTTTTGAGCATTTGATGGAAAGCGTGCTGAGAGGATTGTCGTGGGAGACCTGTTTAGTGTACCTGGATGACATCATCGTGCTTGGAAAATGTTTTGAGGAGCACTTACGAAATTTGGAACAAGTGTTTTCACGATTGAGAGCGGCCAACTTGAAACTCAATGTTAAGAAATGTACATTGTTCCGAAGACAAGTCAACTATCTGGGTCATGTTGTCTCTGAGGAAGGAGTGGCGGTGGATCCTGAGAAGATTAGAGCTGTTCAAGACTGGCCTATACCTAAAGACAAGCATGAAGTAAGAAGCTTTTTAGGCTTAAGCACTTACTATCGGCGATTTTTTTTGGGCTTCGCTGATATCGCTAAACCATTGACAAAACTCACAGAAGAAAGTAATGAATTTATATGGGATTCGAAATACCAATGCGCGTTTGAAGAATTGAAGAAGGTATTGATTAATTCCCCGATTCTAAGTTATCCTCGAGCCGAAAGGAATTTTATTCTGGATACGGATGCAAGCAACGTCGGCATTGGAAGTGTACTATCTCAGGTTCAGGATAGTCAAGAACGCGTAATTGCGTACTTCAGTAAAGTTTTGTCAAGGCCGGAACGCAACTATTGTGTAACGCGAAGAGAGTTACTTGCTGTAATCAAGTCAGTTGAGCACTTCCGCAAATACCTATATGGACGGAAATTTCTTTTAAGGACAGATCATTCGGCGCTTGTATGGCTGTTACGATTCAAGAATCCTGAAGGTCAGGTTGCAAGATGGATAGAAAGATTACAAGAATATGACTATGATTCTGAGCATCGAGCTGGACTTAGTCATAAAAATGCTGATGCACTGTCAAGGCGTCCATGTCCAGAGGATTGCCAGCATTGTAATAAAGCGGAGGAAAGGTTCGTCATGATTCGTAGAACTACAGTCATCGATAATTTTTGGTAAGATGATGAAATTCGAGCGCACCAGTTGGAAGATCCTGACCTTGGACTTTTGATGCAGTGGAAAGAAAATGATCGAAAACCTTCATGGGAAGAAATAGCTTCATGTTCACCAAATGTTAAATCATATTGGGCACAATGGCAATCCATAGTTGTGGAAAACGGGTTGTTGAAACGTATTCTGGAAAGTGAAGATGGAACACAGCAGGAACAACAGCTATTGGTTCCAAGGAAGAGAGTTCCTGATGTCCTTAAGCTGCTTCACGATGATGTGTCTGGTGGACACTTGGGAGTTAAAAAGACTACAGAAAAGATTCGTCAGAGATTTTATTGGGTCCGTTACACTGAAGATGTAAAAGATTGGTGTAGAAGTTGTGTGACTTGTGCTACTTCGAACGGACCTCAAAAACGGAGGCGTGCGCCAATGAGACAGTACAATGTAGGTAGTCCATTTGAAAGAATAGCCATCGACTTAGCAGGACCGTTTCCCACAAATGAAAGAGGGAACAAGTATATTTCAGTAGCAATGGACTATTTTAGTAAATGGACAGAAGCCTATGCATTACCAAATCAAGAGGCTACTACTGTTGCTGAAATCTTGGTAAGAGAGCTGATAAGTCGTTTTGGAGTACCGTTGGAGCTTCATTCGGATCAAGGAAGAAATTTTGAGTCAGCCGTATTTCAGCAAGTATGTGAGATATTGGGAATTCGAAAAACGAGAACAACTGCTTTGCATCCGCAGTCGGATGGAATGGTGGAGCGAATGAATCGAATATGTGGAAAATATCTGTCGAAGGCGGTGTCTGATCATCAGAAGGATTGGGACGAATACATCCACTTGTTCTTATTGGCCTATCGTTCGGCAATTCATGAGATAACGGGACAAACACCAGCGAGTGTGATTTTTGGCCGTGAACTACGGTTACCTTGCGACTTGCAGTATGGATCTAAGCCTGGAGAGGATCTTGTTGGAGAAGATTATGTATCGGAACTTCGGAGAAAGATGAACGACATCCATGAACGTGTGCGGGCTAATATTCAAGTCGCTAGTGACAGGATGAAGGAAAGATATGATGTCAAAGCTGTGGAAGGAGGGTATCAAGCTGGAGATTTAGTTTGGTTGTTCAATCCTCAACAAAGACGAGGCTATTCACCGAAGCTTCAAAAATCCTGGGAAGGACCGTACGAGGTGATTAAAAGAATAAATGACGTTATTTATCGAATACGACGAAAATCAAATGGCAAGCCGAGGGTGGTACATTTCAATCGCTTAGCCCCGTTTTTAGGAGACAATAAAAGTGAAGGAAACAACCCGATTGTTCAAGTCTGTAAAGTCCTAAGTGAAGAGAAGAGTTTTGAAGAGTTTATGAAGACGCCTCAACGAAGAATTCATCATGGTGTCACTATCGAAGTTGAGCAAGATCTTTTTGACACTCCAGAGGATTATGTTTTGGCTCATTGCTTGGCTCAGAATGCAAAATTTACTAATGGCATAGCCAAAGTTTTCAAGAAGAAGTACGGGATATTGGAAGAGATTAAGGCCAAGAGTTTGAAAATTGGAGAAGCGGTCCATCTACAGCATGGGGAACGACATATATTTTACATGGTAAATAAAGCAATCCCTGAAGAACAAACAGAGTATGTTCAGATGTGGCACTGTTTACAAAGTTTGCGGGATCAAATGTTACAAATGAATCTTACGAAGCTCGGCATACCAAGGATAAGTGGCAGTGTGGATTGGAAAGTTGTTCGAAATATGATAGAAGAGATCTTCTGTAATACTGGAATTAATGTTTTAGTTTGTTGTTTTAATCCAGGGTATAGTGAGAACATCAAGAAGTCTGTACCTTGTTATTTCTTCAAGACTTCACATTGCAGAGAGGATTCAGGATGCTCCTATCTTCATTCAGAGAATTCGTTCGGGACGAACTGAATTAAGAGGGAGGCAATGTCACGTAATCACCATTAGAAGGGTACTTAAGTTTGGAAGTTTAATGAATTTGAATTTTTAAATTATTTTTGGTCATGGAATGATTTGAAACTGCAGACTCCAGAGTCATCTGTTTAGAATAAATATGGCCTCTTCACCATTGTGCGAGTGCGGACTAGACGACGAGACAATGGATCATGTATTTTTCGGCTGCCCAATTATGGATGCCTTTGATCTTTATCTTGACCTACACACTTTACAAGACATCTCATATCCCCTTAGTATACCACACCTTCTATCCCTAGGACGTGTAGAGATATATAGAAGATTGTTTGAGTTTGTCCGGAAAAACTGTATTGTATTATAGATCTCCAAAATCAAAGACTTCACAATTTTAAACAGTTAGGTATTGTCAGGAATTAGTCCATTGGCACAAATCAGCCCATGTAGGTTGAGTTGCCTTATATAAATTTAAAAAAAAAAAAAAAAAAATTGGTCATGGAATGTTTGGAAAATAATGACAGGTTGTTGTTTTGGTTTTGATAAGAAAGAAAGATCTAGATAGGCTTGAAGAAAGATGTTATATAATATGTATATAAGAAATCTGTGTAAACTGTAATAATATGTGACGTATATATAAATAATAGTTGTTGTAAAATGTATTTTAAATAAATAATAATTGTAAATAAATAAAAACGTTTGAATAAATTGTTAATTTTCAAGATGTCATCCTTTTAATTGAATTCAGACTTTGTAGTGTATGAACTTTGTACACTGCACCTGTACATTGACCTTTAGACTTGTTTACAAGCTAAGCAAAGATAATGACTGAGTAGCAATACGCTACTGCCTATATAGGTTAGCCACCTATTGAGAACGACGCTCATTAATTGATAGAACCTTGACTTGCACTGTTAGGCTGCGTGTTTTGACAAATTGTGTTCGACAAATTATAATAGGAATTATTTATTGAATATATTGTGTAAATATAAAAATACGTGTCGTTATTCAAAAAGAACCTAATATTGTTATACTTGACCCAGTATACAATACGTGGCGCAGTTCGGTAGTTCAAAATTGTCGTAAACACGCAACAATAGTTTTTTTTCCGCGCCGAAAGTTATTGTCGGCAGTACGCGGAAATAAAGAGTGAAAGGCAGTCTACAGGAGTAGAAAGGAGGCAGGAGTCTCCAAAGCCAGATAAGCCAGCAGTTGCAGGTAGCAGCAGAGAGACAGGAGTCTCAGAAGCCAGTTGGGCAAAGTTGCAGGTAGCAGCAGGGAGACAGGAAGTCTCAGGAGCCAGTTTGAGGCAAGGTGCAGGCAACATAGGGAGACAGGAGTCACCCAGTATCCAGGCGGAGCCAGTTGGTGGATCCAGGAAGCCAGGAGAGGAGAGTCTTGCTAGTCAGCCAGGCGGAGTCCATTGCGGTTGCAAGGAAATCCAGAAGACCGGGGCGATTGGAGGAGTCTCTCATAAGTTAAGTCTTTTTTATTCTTAGTTGTTTTTGCCTGTGATTTTCCGAAATGACTTCGAGAAGTTTAGAGCCGTTTTGTCACAAGACAATGAGTTGGCCTTCTTACAGAACAAGGTGGGAGAACGCCTTGCTATTAAATGATGAAAGTTGGACTGATGTGAAGAAGCGTGCTTTCTTCATAACATCGTTGTCCCAAGGCAGTTTCAAGCTACTGTCTGATCTGTGTTTTCCAGCTTCTGTGGAAAAACAGTCTTATAAAGAGTTGATTCAGTTATTTAATGGTTATTTTAAAGAGGAAAAAAGTGTATTTGAATCGCGTGAAATTTTTTTCAAGGCTACTCAAGGTCATTCGGAAAATGTTAAAGATTTTGCCTTAAGATTAAGAGAATTAAGTATAAATTGTGAGTTTGGTACTAGATTAGAAAGTAATATAAAAGATTTGTTTATAATCGGAATTAGAAATAAAGAGATTAAACAGCAGTTATTCTTGAAATGTGATAAAGATAGGGTATCTTTGAACGAAGCAGTTGCTTTGGCTTCTAGTTATGAGCACATACTAGAGAGAAAAATAGAAAAAGAGGAAGAAAATTTTGAAGAAATTAGCCAGATTTCCAGGCGAAACAATAATAGTTTCAGTAGTTCAAGTAGTACAGATACAGATTATAAGAAAAATAATCGACCGTCAAAATTTTCAAGGTTAAATTCAAATGTAAATACGAGTAGGTATAAGCATAATAAAAATGTTTCATGTTTTATTTGTAAGGGAAATCACTATAAAAGTGAATGTAAATTTAATAGAGAATTTTTTTGTAGAAAATGTAGATCTAAAGGGCATTTGAGTGAAAATTGTTATAAGATACAAGGTATTTATAATTCGCAAGACACCGAAAACGATTTTATAAAATTAAATGTAAGAATTGAGAATAAAAATGTTGAATGTATTTTAGATTCGGGAGCGAATATTAGCTGTATATCTATTCAAAAATTGCAAGAAATATTCAACGAAAATAATATAATAGAGAAGTGTGATGAAATTAATTTATCTACGTATAGCGGGCACAGTTTGAATGTGTTAGGTATTAAACATTGTAAAATAAATCATAATGGAATGGAAAAAAATATTAAATTTGTTGTAACAGAGAGCGGGAATAAAATAATATTGGGTACAGATTTTATGCGTAGGTATAATATAGGGTACAAAGTACATAGCACGGAAGGCAGTGAATTAAACAATATTGTTGCATGGAAGCCCATTGAAAATATTCCGAATTTCAGTGCGAACGCATCGCTTGCGTGTAATGTGAAACAACAAAAATTAGATTTTGTAAATAAAAATAATAGTTTTAATTCGAAATTAATTTTAGAGAGAAGTAAAAGTGATTATACATTGGAAAAAGTTGTTAAATATGTGGAAAAAAATAATTGGCCGTGCAAAAGACAGTTAAATGAATCTATTGCGAAGTTGTTTAATGTGAAGGAACATTTGACTGTGTACAAGGATTATTTATTCTACAGAGATAGAATTGTTATTCCGGAATCAGTTAAAGGTATTGTGATAAATTATTTGTGTAAAAATTATTCAGTTATTGGGAAAATGAAATCATTTGTTAGAAGTTATTTTTATTGGGTTAATTTTAATATAGACATTGAGAATATAGTTAAGAATTTAGTGAGAAAGCGGAATAACAATGGATGTAAATGTTTAAATAGGTATAGATATGAGGAAAGGTATGTAAATAGGGAAACTTGTAAAGATAGTTCCAGGGGCTCGAAGTTTGTCTCGGGGAGGAAAAAGGAATTTAATTTGGGTACATCAGTACTTGTCAAAGATCTCAGGAGTGAAAAGATGGTTTTGGGTAAAATTGAAAAGATATTAGGAAATAGAACTTTTCTTATTAGAATCAAAGGTACTGATCAGCTCTGGAAAAGACATATGGATCGGATAGTTGTGGGATCTGTGCATTGGGATGACAGTCCCTCTGATTAATGGTAGGAGTTTAGGTTCCCTCCCCCTGTTTGAAGGCAAAGCACTCACCGGTTCTGAATTTTTCAGGTCAGATTGGAGGCCATTGGCGGGGACAGCTGAGACCCAGGACTTAGGCTGGTGGAAGACTTCATCTGGTGGCCCTGGACGGAAGGAAGAACATGTCTGCGTGTATTTATAATGTTTGTCTTGTTTATATAGAATCATGAAATAAGTAGAGAACACAGTCACTCGCATAGAATTGTATAAAGATTGGAATATGTAGAATAGTAAGGTTTTTCAAGATTGTGAGGGGAGAGTGTAGTGTATGAACTTTGTACACTGCACCTGTACATTGACCTTTAGACTTGTTTACAAGCTAAGCAAAGATAATGACTGAGTAGCAATACGCTACTGCCTATATAGGTTAGCCACCTATTGAGAACGACGCTCATTAATTGATAGAACCTTGACTTGCACTGTTAGGCTGCGTGTTTTGACAAATTGTGTTCGACAAATTATAATAGGAATTATTTATTGAATATATTGTGTAAATATAAAAATACGTGTCGTTATTCAAAAAGAACCTAATATTGTTATACTTGACCCAGTATACAATAGACTTTATTTTCCCTGACACAAGTTATAGAAAAACGATTTACGTTACAATATATTTGTCGGCAGAATACATTTTTCTGCTGAACATAACATCAATATTATGCTGATCGTTTAAATGATAGCCATTACATTGTGTCAAGAGTAACCCTGCAGTAACCTGGTTTCAACTTACAAAATCATTGTCTCATTGTTTGACAATGACTTTATAATCCGAAACCAGATTACTGTGCCTATTATTAAATATAGTAAAACTCAAACAGTTTGGGTATGAAGAATGATTTTACAAAAAAAACAGGGTGTTTAAATGCTTTACCCGTGGTAAACATTCAATCATTCTTCTTATGGTCGCTCACAAAACAGGGTGTTTAAATGCTTTACCCGTGGTAAGCATTCAATCATTCTTCTTATGGTCGCTCACAAAGGGTGTTTAAATGCTTTACCCGTGGTAAGCATTCAATCATTCTTCTTATGGTCGCTCACAAAACAGGGTGTTTAAATGCTTTACCCGTGGTAAGCATTCAATCATTCTTCTTATGGTCGCTCACAATCTGACCTCTAAATTCCGCAGCCACCGGGTCACATCCTGAAGTTCTCCATGGAATACGTATGTTAATCAGATGATCGAGAGTTTGTCATTCCACAGGTGAATCAATCATACCTCATTTGAATAAGTTAGAAGCAGGACCTACAGTCTACATCACATATTATACGATTTATTATCCATCATATATTCCTAGATAGGAGGGAGTGGAGGCGACTTCTTGAGAAGGCCAAGACCCACACCGGGTTGTAGCGCCACTGACGACGACGATGATGATGATATCTTCCTAGAAAGTGTAAATCCAGGCAGTTCTTTTGTTAGATCTGGTACTAGGTTTTGGTTTCTTACTGAGGATCATGTCCAAAGTTCTCTCCACCTATCTTTAGTAGGTACTGCAGTCTGAGTCTACTATGATAATCATTAAAGAATGTATAGGTACATAGTGTCGTGGTTCGCTTTCCCCAGAAGAAAACTCTCGTTGAAACCACATTGACAGGAAATAAATAAATATATTTATTTATTTCGACGAGAGAATAAATACGTATTTATCCTCCGAGTTGAAAGTAAATAAACTAAAAAGAATCAAGGTTATCCAATCAACGCAAATAAATAAATTTCTTTTCGCAATTACGTCTTTATAATATTCCGATTAAAAATTAATAATACAAAATACTTTCATATCACCTACCTACTTATAAGATCCATGAATAATAATATTCGTCGTATAGAGATATTATACCTATATAATAATATGTATCATTAGTTTAACCCATCTCAGTTCACACCTAATTTAAGTTATCTCAGACGTTTAACGTAAAACCCGTCAAAAGTGTCGATCGCTAAATTTTACAAATTTCATTTTAAAAGATTTTGGCACATGATATATCTAATTAATAAAAAAAAATGCGTTAAGGACCCTTTCTACGTTGTGTTTACGATTTATAAAAGAAAATTTTATCAGTGAAAAACAAACAATATTTTCTATTCAGAACACATAAAGCATATTTTTATAACAGTCAAAATATAACCCTCTGTTGTGTATAAAGGTTAGTAATTAACAAATTATTTCCTTTTACACTCGACGTTAGCGAGTATAAAAGACTTACCTTATTGCTGAAAATATACAAAGAAAACAACACAATATTGCTGAAAATATACACAGTATAAGTGTAGAATTTTTTTATACACAACAGAACTCCATGGTGTTATTGGTTAGAAATAGCCAATGAGATAAATTTCATCAAATTTATGATTCAACGTTATCGAAAGTTTATTTCTGTAATTATATTACAGATTAGTTTTGAATGCAGTTTTTTTTATTTATAAAAACACACATATGATTTTATACATAACTAGATTATCCTACAACGACCAGAGGTGTATCGAGATTTAATATTTTACTGAACCAAAGTTTGACAAAATTCAATCACTGACTATTTTTGTTAATTTAACAATAAAATCTGGTGTTGTTAGCAGACCAAGCCCCTTCTCACGCTTAATCCAATCTGGACCAACCTGGCATTCGCTACGTCCAGCCTTATTAGTAAACAATATGATAAATTAAGAGAATATAATAAATATATATTTTCTACTACTACTACTATACCATCACGGCATATCCCACAAGTGGGGTAGCCAGCAGATCAGCTGCATGTAAGAAACATGCAAACTGTCCTCTTCGTGCCAATATAAAATCAAGACATTCAGGATGGGTGGCAAGCCTCATCGCTGAAATTAAGAAGTAAAATGTCTTAATTTTTTCGAACACCTGCCTTTTACAGGACACTCGAAAACTTATATTTTC
Organism: Athripsodes cinereus; assembly: GCA_947579605.1. Classification (NCBI taxonomy): domain Eukaryota; kingdom Metazoa; phylum Arthropoda; class Insecta; order Trichoptera; family Leptoceridae; genus Athripsodes; species Athripsodes cinereus. Next base: position 18,539,502 of record OX388311.1, read on the forward strand.
GAACTTATATATCGAAAGTATATATTTTCATGCAAATAAAATATAATAAAATAAAATAATTTCTGCGGGGCTCGATTAATAGTTTTTCAACTATTTTAGCAATCAGGTCGGATTTAGCCACGAGCTTAATTCTTTCACGCAAGGAACCCCAATGTCCAAAACTGAGGCTTGTAGGTGGGTAGATTTTGGATATTAATTTATAATATAATAAAAGATATTTACATAAAATAAATATGAGTTTAAAATTCATGCTCATGTTAGTATTCAAAATATCAGAAAATGAAATATATAAATGTTTCTGGGTCTGTCCCTGTTCGTATTATCAAGTAGCTTCTATAAATTTAATTTACAAATAATATTAGTTATCCAAATTTTATTAATTTGGGAAAAAAAAATAATTAACAGAAACAGTCTCATATACATATTCATCAAAACATTATATAAAATTTATCAATCTTTTGTCTGCAGAAAGTTCACTTATCTGAGACTTATCAAACAAGAGTTTTGATACTCCAAGAAGAAGGCAATGTAGTAACGCCAAAAATATCTATTAGAAAATTTAAATAAATAATAATATATGAAATTTCTTAGCTTCGGGTAAAGATGATTTACTGCAAAATTCGCTGCTTCGAAACACTGAATTTAATGTAAAATTATAATTGATATTAGGATGAGTTTCTTATTATCTCAAAATAGAGATAATCACAAAATTATATTAATTACTTGAGAGAGCAGTGAGAAAGAAAAAAAAACAAATCAAACACTGAATTTATCAATTAGTCCACTCTCCTTTGATCACAAGCTAAAACTGCCTCGAATTTAGTTCCTCGATTCCTTTTTTAACCTCTATTTCCTTTGTTACAATTAAAGTAGATACTTTCTTCACTCGAAGACAAACTATCTACTTTTTATGTAAACAACCACACGTGTATCTCAATCCTTTCCTTGAAATATTCCGTCTATTGAAATATTTATACATAACATATAAATATATACAAAATTTAACCTCTCTACCTAAAGCCATTAAGAGTTCATCCATCCTTCTTTGTTTAAAACCAAATAGGTACCTTCTCCACCCGTGTACTAATATCTACTTTCTATCATCTAAACACTGACACGTGTTAAAATATTCTATGTACCTTCCTAATAAAAATATATCTAATAGATATGTACTCTCTGAAGCATGTACCATTTATCTACCAACAAATATACTTCGAGTAACACATTCATATACCACTTAAAATAGTAAGTCGAAATATATTTAGTTCAATTTCAAACAAAGTTTGTTAAAAAACTAAGACCATGTCAATAGGTATTTAGGTATAATTTATATAATTATATGCAATACCTCAAATAATTAGATATATACAATACCTCCAGCTTCATTCTAAAATTATCCTGTATGTGGTAGGTATATTACGTTTGTTATGCACCTATTTCAATAGTTTTTTGTTAGGTAATATTACTCATACAATTGGCCGATACAAAACGGCACAGTAATTTGACTAATATCTGAAATAACCTTGCAGTAATATCGTAGTGTAGATAGATAATACCTATAATGTGTGGGTGCATGTAGGTTGGCAATACGAAAATAATAATAATGATAAGTATCATTGTTATTATTTTGTATCAAAAAGTAGCTGTGTACTTCCATGCAGTATGTCACACATACCTAATTCCTATGTTGGTATATTATAATCATAAATAATATATTATATTATAGGTAGGTAGTATAAATTAGTGATGTAACGAATATTCGTATTCGCATTCGCATTCGCGAATATTCGCATATTTCAAAGTATTCGCATTCGCATTCGTATTCGTAAAAAAATATTCGAATGTTTTGCGAATATTAGTTTGGTAATAAAGTATCGGTAATTCGGTAAAAGTACCGGATACGTACCCGGTGCATCGTAGAAAAAGGTACTGCAAGAAAATATTCTTTAAGAAAACCGAGGAGTTTTGAAATATTTAAAATTCTTATACCATTTTGAAAATTCGGCGTCGGGGGGAAGAAATTTTAATGTTTGAGCAATTGTAGATATTTGAGCAAGTCAATATTCGCTATTCGCATTCGCATTCGCGAATGTCGGCAACAAATATTCGCATTCGCATTCGCGAATATCCAAAATCACACATTCGTTACATCACTAGTATAAATACAATATACAACGTGTCAAAATCATTTCGATATGTATAAATAGGGATGCCATGATGGTATAGATATAGATTCGTAGAGATATTTCTAGGGTTCAAAATATATATTTTTTACAATAATGACAAAGATGTTCTTTGACATCTCATTTATTCTATTTTGAGACTACAACTACTATAGATGGGATACGATCTTCATTATTAATAAAGAGTCGTGAAACTCGAGAAGGAAACAAAACAGTTTTATTTTTATATATTCGTTATTTTCATCTACTTCGTCACTTGGAGCTTACATTGAACAATTCGGTAAAATAATAATATATACCTACCCACTTCTTCTTCCTAGGCCATCTCTCCATACTTTTCCATTTATGTGTTCCATTCTTTTCATCTTCTACCGATGATAAGGGTGATATTCCATGGTTTGCATACTCGACAAATGTATCTGCATTGTAAAGTATTTTTCAATACAAATTTTAAAACAATATGCTCATACTAATACTGAATTGTTATTGGTACATTATAAAATATACCGATCAACATACATGTCCTTTGGTAGAGTGAACACCGTGAGGTCCATATTATTTCGACCGGAAATAGAACAAAAGAGAACAGGAAATAAAGAGCTATGTGTAGGTATACATATGACACAATATAATAATAATAATGTCATAGTATTTATAGGTAGCATTAATATTTACATATTAAAGTACATAATATATTTATTCAAACATCAGTGTACCTAATAACGACATGCGGTTCATGAATGTGAAATGAGAATGATATCATCATAAAAAATACAAACTACCTTTATCATCCTGGACCCAAGAATACGTACACAATATGGAATGGAGAAATGTACAATAGTATTGACGGCATAAGGACACCAAGAATAGGTACACTTTATGGAATGGAGAAATGTACAATAGTATTGACGGCATAAGGACACCAAGAATAGGTACACTTTATGGAATGGAGAAATGTACAATAGTATTGACGGCATATGGACACCAAGAATACGTACACTACATGGAATGGAGAAATGTACAATAGTATTGACGGCAGAAATTGTAAGCAGAATAAACTAGCAGAATAAATTCCAGAAATTGTAAGCAGAATAAACCAGGGAAGGATTGCCTTCAACAAAAAATCGAAGATATTGGAATCCCCAAATATTGACTTAAGCGTAAGGAAGAACATTACTAAAGCCTTTGTATGGAGCATTCTGCTTTATGGTTGTGAGACATGGACCATCAGCAAGAGTGAAAGCGGACGGTTGGCGGCCTTTGAAATATGGTGCCACAGACGCATGCTTAAGATCCATTGGTCGGAGCACGTCGAAAACGAAGAAGTATTAACCAGGGTAGGCGAAAAAAGGCAACTCCTTAAGAGAATCAGCCAACAACGAGCTAACTGGATTGGCCACAACATTAGGCACCCAGGACTACTCATCGCCATCGCGGAGGGTAAGACCGAGGGGACAAATAGCAGAGGCCGACCAAGAGACGCATATATGGACCAACTGAAGAGGGACATGAACTGTGGCTCATACGTAGAGCTGAAAAGACTGGCTGAGAATAGAGACGAATGGAGAAGAAAAACCAAACTCGTTGCAGACCAATCCAATGGATTGTAACTCATTATATATATATATATTGACGGCATATGGACAGCAAGAATACGTACACTACGAGTATATGGAATGGAGAAATGTACAATAGTATTGACGGCGTATGGACACCAAGAATACGTAGGTACACCGTCATAATTTAGAAAAGGCAAATTTAACAATTACGATATCAGTTATTTTAGAAGGATTAACTATATAACAGTTACGAGACATTTTGAATGTTTTTTAAATATTCTACAATGCACATCCGTTACTTGATTTTTTAAAATCGCGATCGATTTCGGTAAACCTTTACGTCACTCTACTATTTATTGAGATTCAAACTCACCGGATATATTGAGAAACAAATTATAAGAAAACTTCTGAATGTTAATAAATTTTATAAATTTTTAGTGTAGGTATTTAAAATTGAAAACCTACAACGTGTACGGCATTTGTATGAAGGTACCTATAACATTGCATAATATTTGCCTGAAGATATCGATTATTTGAGATATTTTTTTAACACAATTAGTAATCCTCTGCCTTACTGTCAAGAAACTTGTTGTAATATTAATATAATATACCTACTAACCTAAATCAAATGTTTGTAAACCATTGATCATGTCAGGAAGTCATCATTGACACCTGTTTGTTTGTTTCGTCCGCAGTTCTGTTTTGTATTTCGTCATAAATGGTTTGTTATAGTGTACAGTGTAAACTATAATACTAAACTTATCTATTGAATATTTTATTACGTATTATTTCTAATGTGTATAGTTATTACATTTATCAAAATACAAAGTTTCCAAGTGCCTTTCAACCTACCTGAACAGTAAAAAAGTTTGTGTGGAAAGATAAATAAGTGAAATTCTGTTTCTGATATTAGGATTAAAATTTGTAATATTATATTAATATATTAAGTACCTAATATTACTTTGTGGGATAACATAGAATGTTTTCACTGTGTATACATACATCACTATGATTAGCCAGAGAATGGAACGATATGCGATTTGGTTCATAATAATACAAATTGTTTTAGTGCATGGAGATCATGAACCTTCAGTCGTCATCAACCAGGGAGTCATCCTAGGGGTAATAAACATATTTCAATACTTAAATAATTATCGATATGTCGAGGGCAAAACCATTTTTTTTAATTTAAGAGGGGGTGGGCTGCCTATTTCAATAAATATTAACCTTGTTACGAATGAATAAAATAATAAATACAGTTACAATTAACTTCATAGTTTTATAGCTTAAAATATTTTCTATTTTTTATTTATAAAAAATAAAGAAACAAAATATTATACAACCAGAATTAAGATATTGAATAACTACCTTAACCTTTGAAAGTCAGATTTAAATTCTAAGCAGCATCCTCATTCGATACTATTTAACTTCAAGGAAAAATCATTTGCCCTCCCCCTTCGCCATCTGGGAATGCCCTTTAATTGCGTAAGTTATCTAAAAACATGCGGTTTTACAACATCAATGCATACAATCAACAAAGCATACAATGAAGAATGCCAAAATTTACAATTAAAATCCCTTTACAGAATGTTATTTCTATGGAACAAACCATTTTTCTGTATAAACGTTTGTTGAATTATTATTTTTTTGATCAGATTGTGAAACTTGATTACTTTAACTGCCCTACACGACGGACTAGAACCACATTGACATTTAAACAACCTTCTTGTACGACTAACTATCTGCAGAGCTCATTCATATACTGAGTATGTAACAATTTCAACTCATTTTTTAACAATATAGATATATTCGATACATCCTTGAGGCGTTTCAATGACACTATAAAAAGATCCCTGGTGACTTCGGGGTCTCATGGGGTTTGATCATTTGATGATTTCCTTTCTGCTCCAATTTCCTGTCCCATTCCTTTATTCCCTTCTTGATTGGAGATGATTGATTGCATGTGCTTGAAGCTTTCTTTTTTTTGAAGTATCTGTTTTTTTTCGTGTTTACTACAAAATGTTAATGTTGCGTTATACTATACCAAATAATATTTACAAACTTTGCTGGTTTACTAATTGTTATTGATTTGTCTGTATATTGTTATTTATGTTATAACTGTGTGTTTGTGAAAGAAAATAAAATAAAAATACTGGTACAGGTTTATTGAATATTATCTTAAATATTTTTTATTATATAAGTAGGTAGTCATAAGATGATCTAGACCAGGGGTGGCCAACCCGCGGCCCGCGAAGCATATGCGCACTTTTTAATAATAGTCGATACAAGTACCCGTTACTTTTTTTTAAAGAGATATTTTGAGAAAATATTCTTAAAGAAAACCGAGGAGTTTTGAAGCATTTCAAATTCTTATTCCATTTTGAATATTTGGCGACGGGGTGGTAGAAATTTTAAGGTGAAGTAAAATTATCAAATGTTCCATGTATGGAGTAGTGATGGAACGAATATTCGTATTCGCATTCGCATTTGCGAATATTCGCATATTTCTAAGTATTCACATTCGCATTCCTATTATTTCGGTAATAAAGTATCGGATATTCGGTAAAAGTACCGGATACTTACCCGGTACATCGTTAAAAAGGTATTGCAAGAAAATATTCTTTAAGAAAACCGAGGAGTTTTGAAATATTTTAAATTCCTATACCATTTTGAAAATTCGGCGACGCGGGGTTAGAAATTTTAATAATTGAGAATATTGTAGAAATCTAAGTCAATATTCGCTATTCGCATTCGCGAATATCCAAAATCACACATTCGTTACATCACTAGTAGGTATGGAGTATATTGATATGCTGCCCGGTAGGAAATCTCATTTTGAAATTTGGCCCGGCTGCTGAAAAGGTTAGCCACCCATGATCCAGACACTATAATATTGAAACAAAAATCATAAGGTGGTGCGGTTATTATGTATGGACAAATAGTAAGAAGTTATGGTCAGAATGGTTTCTATTTCTACTCGTAGGTAGGTATAATGTGGCAAAATGAAGCAGGTAGATAATAATAATAATAATTTGCAAATGGTGCGTCTACAGACTTGAGTACTTTTCTCAAGCTCTTACGCTGATGTTAAAAAATCCAATCAAATGCTGTAACCTCTTTTAATATCAATTTAGATGTTTTATTGCATTATCAACAGGTAAAAATTTACCCCGAATCATCCCGAATCCCAATTGACGCATTCCTTGGTGTTCCATATGCTGCTGCTCCTGTAGGAAGACTAAGATTTGCAGTGAGTATTTGAAGCTCATTTTTATATCCAGCAAAAATATACAGAATAGTTTCATAAATCTCACACAATATTAATATAATTTCCATATTTTGTTCATTATGTATTAGAATGTGTATATTGAATGATTATTTTTAGATAGATAACGGTCGTTTGTTTTTTTCAGCCACCAGAAAAACATAAAGGGTGGTCTCGCACTCTTTCGGCTCAACATTTTGCACCTGGATGTCTTCAGACACATATCAATAGACAACCAGTAGCATCCTTTCCATCATCTCAACCTCCTCCACTCACCAGACAATATAGCGAAGATTGTTTATACCTGAATATTTGGGTTCCAGATGTAAGTTAAGTATTGTTATTCTCATGCGATGTATTATGTGTGTATACTCTCGTACGTGTAACTATACCCGCTTAGCCATTCAGTTATTTTAACTGGCTTATTCTTATTACTATCGGACAGCGACACAAATACATACATAATAAATACGAATGCATTATACCTATTAGTGATTCTATCGTGGTTTCTTGTCCGAAAATTCGTGGTGCAGTTACTACTGCAGACAAAAGTTTTACTTAGGAGGCAATCAGACTCAGGGGTCACCAAATGGCGGACCGCGGTCCGCATCCGGACCGCCGACCTATTTTGTGCGGACCTTGTGTTTACAATACAAATTGATATTTTACACTATGGGTGGCCAACCTTTTCAGCAGCCGGGCCAAATTTCAGAAAAAGATTTCCGATCGGGCCGCACAGCAATATACTCAATTTTACTTCACCTTAAAATTTCTATCCCCCCGTCGCCATATTTTCAAAATGGTATAGGAATTTGAAATGTTTCAAAACTCCTCGGTTTTCTATAAGAATATTTTCTCAAAATACCTCTTTACGGATACTTGTACCGACTATTATTACAAAAAAAGTTTGCATAATGCTTCGCGGGGCGCACGTAGACACCCAACGGGCCGCGGGTTGACCACCCTTGTTTTACACTATATCTTGTGAGACTTCTCACTTTGTTTGGGTCAACATATGTTTTGAAGCAGCGTTTTCCAAGATGAACTTCATTAAAAATTGATAAATTCCGGAGTAGACTTACCGATGAACATCTCCAAGATTTAATGAGAATAGCCTGCGCAAACTTTAGTCCAAACTTCGAAGGGATAGTTCAAGGTAAAAAAATATAATTTTTCTCATTGATCAATTGTTTATTTACTACGTAATAAAATAATGTTCCGTAACCCATTCGTTTTATTACACTTCGTAAGAGCGGAAGGGGGGGGGGAGATGTGAGACTTTTACCCCTTCTGGACAAGGTCATTTTTTTTAAAAAAAACGGACCCTTCATGAAAATAATTGGTGACCCCTGATGATAGATCATCACTTGGAATGATTATCTATTGATTGAATCGTCGAAAGTGAAAAGTGTGAAAATTTCATCCTCAGATGACGAACGAAAGTGACACTACCATTTAATATGCTAAAAATACATACGTAAAAAAAGTTGACAACTATGTATGCCTACTAATAATATTTTCATGCCAATGAAGTAAATGCATTTTAAATTAATGTTTTCACAGAATGGAGATCGCAGTGGTAAACTTCCAGTGGTGATAATATTTCTAAGCGAATGGTTGAACAGTCCTCCATTTGATTTGCCTGGCCAAGACTTGGCAGCAGAAGGTCTAGTTGTAGTGACTGTGAACTATCGCATCAACATATTTGGTTTCCTGTGTCTGGGATCTTCTGAAGCACGTGGAAACCTGGGATTGTTGGATCAATATTACTCTATGCTCTGGGTGAGGGAAAATATAGAAAGGTAAACACTATTTTATGTAACTCATGTGTAAAAACCAGAGATGTGTAAAATACTTTCAAAAAAGTATTTAACCTCCTGAATCCTTCGGTCATATATATATTACATTAAAATCAAAAAAATATTCCAACGCCATCTAACAATTTTCAACCATAATTCTTCAAAACTCCTGTAAATGAATCTTTTTCTAACACATTGCTTATGGAACAACTAGCGAATTGTTTTAAAAATGTGACAATTTTTTTAAAAATGGCAGACAAAGTAAGGCGAGTTTCTCTCTGCAGGCATATAAGTAATCTTTTTATTTTAGAGTAATCAATGAATTTTTCTTTAATTTTTTATTCGGATTACATTTTATAATCATTATTTTATTCAATGGTGATGTTATTTTGATGTTTTGTGTTTTTTTGCTTTTCGTTTTCGAGTGTCCTGTAAAAGGCAGGTGTTCGAAAAAATTAAGACATTTTACATCTTAAATTCTTGTTTTTGCCACCTTGAGGTTTGCCACCCATCCTGAATGTCTTGATTTTATATTGGCACGAAGAGGACAGTTTGCATGTTTCTTACATGCAGCTGATCTGCTGGCTACCCCATTTGTGGGATATGCCGTGATGGTATAGTAGTAGTAGTAGTTTTTTTGCTACAAAATATTTTGTTTCATATTTTTATGTCATATACTTATTACGTCAGGTTCTAATGTCTAGGTAGAGATTTTTTTAATGTCATACTGATATTACAAGGGGTCCCTATATCATCGAAATTTCATCTTTGAATTTTTTGTAGTATCAAAATGTGTCTTTATTTACCCATTTATTTATAAATTTGAACGAGGAAGATATTTTAAATGCTTTAGAAGAGTCTGATATTGAATTATCCGATGAAAATTGTGATTTCAATATCACTGCTGTATCTGTACGTGACAATTGTTCTTCGTCCAGTTCATTTGATAGGTCCACAGAAGGCGTGGAATCCACAAACTTATCTTTAACTGCGTCTGTTATAAATACTATAAGGAGGCTTATTCGAGGTAAAACCTGAGTGCACTCTAGAGTTGCAACGAGGGGACATAAAAACATGAGACCTGTTCAGACTCAAATCAACATGTGGAATGGAGATTTTGTCCCCGCTCCTATTAATTTTCTTATTTTTGAGTGTCTCTATTTCTTTTTTATAATAAAATGTTCTTATATTATAATATAAATTTCACTTTGTTAAGTGATATATAGAAATACGACTTAATTTTGTCATAAATATAATTATGACATAAAGAAAATTCAGAATTTTCCACGAGGATTTTTTTAAACATTTTTTAAATGTCTTTAAGGTTATTTTAGACTTATATGTCACAAAAAAATAAAAAAAATTATCAAAAAATGTCTCAGGACTCAGGAGGTTAAATACAAAATACAAATACTTTTGAATTTTAGTATTTCAAATACAAAATACTAAATACTTTTTCAAAATGGTATTTAAGTACAAAATACAAAACACGTATTTTCAAAATACTTTTTTAAAATACTTTTTACAAATAGTCTAACAAGGTGTAAGACAGGGGTATTCAATATCTCAGCACTCTTTAACTGTTATACAGCGAGCCATTGATGAATTGACAGAAGAAATGAAGAACTGGACAAGAGTATAGATAAATGGAGAAAGGGTTGACACAATTTGATATAGCATTGCTTGCAGATAATGAAGATGAGTTGAATAAAACCTTAGGAAGAACTGTCAAAATACAACATGAAAATAAATAAAGACAAATAAAATGTATGGTTGTTCGAAGAGATGAGGCGACTGCGAAAATTGTCATAAATGGAGTGAGTATCAAGCAGGTTAGAGAATTCCTGAACTTGGGCTGCAGAATAAATCAGGATGGATACTCCGAATCTAAAATCGTATGGACTACTGTAACATCATATTATATACAGGACTGCTCCAGACCCTTCTTGATCGTCTTCAGATAGTTTTTGCCTATAGTTTTTTTAATATTGCCTCCAAATCATTTACAGAGAGAATCAGAGCTGCCACATCACTTCACTACTAAGAAGTCTACACTAGCTGAGAGTCTCAGAGAGAGTGGTATTTAAACTGTGTCTCACTGTCCACAAGGTAGCACACCACCCACTGAGCTGTACCGCTGACAAAATTTGAGGCGAAGACTGTTCTCAGCTTCTAATGCCGTGAACAAACTCGTAGAATTCAATATTGCAAATACCTTTGCAGAAAGGAGAACCAGAGTCGCAGCACCAACTGCCTGGAACAGATTGCCTGCAGACAAAGTTGAAAACACTACAGTTCAGAAGAAATCACAGCGCCCTTGGAATGTTCATGGATCATTAAACGGCGTCATGTATAATTAGTTCAATCATCATTATTATGTGTGTATATCTCAAACATGGAGTACTCTAATGGAAACGTGTTAGTAATTCAACAAATTGTCAAAAAAAAACTGCATATGCGCATATCAATTAATGTCAGAATTTTGTTTCAAACAAACAAAAAGGTATTTTGTAAAAGTATTTTGTGTAAAATACAAAATACTCAAAAAAAGTATTTCAAATAAAATACAAAATACTTTTTACAAAAAAGTATTTGAAATACAAAATGAAAATACGTATTTTGTATTTTGTACTTGTATTTTAAGTACTTTTATTTCAAATACGTCACATCTCTGGTAAAAACCAACTTAGTTGTAGGGTAATCACATTTTTTTTATTAAATATGAATTCCTCCTGATGATGCCAAGTAGAAGCCTTGGCGAAAACGTTTGAGGTGAATAAATTTAATTTGGAAATTATACAGTGTTTTAAAATCATTTTAATTATAATGAATTTCCAAAGTGTTAACACAAAAACATTTGATTTATTAAGTATTATAATTTTTGTGACTGGCAAATACACAAAATAACACTAGATAATAATATAGATTATAATTATTATAAGTTTTATGTTGTCACTCTATATTACACTAAAACTGATAAGTACACTGTACACAGTAAACTGTTAAAGCTCAAGGTACCTAGCATTTTTTTATGAAATTAGATAAAGTGTAAGAATAAGAAGAGGAATCAAATGCAATATCTGTCCGAACCTGTGATTTGTTATAACATATCACTGATTTGAACTTACTGTCAACTGAAAAACTAAAAAGTCTACATCAGTGGTTCCCAAACTTTTGATTTCTTGTACCACACACGAAATTATAAATCAGTAGCGTACCGCTTAACTAGAACTCGATGGTAAAGGATTTCGATCATCATCTTGAATCACTGCACAATTTAATGGCCATAGCTGCTTGCGTACCACCTTAATAATTGTCGCGTACCACTGGTAGTACGCGTACCATAGTTTGGGAAAACTGGTCTACATTAAATAATTACATAAAGTCTTTTGGCAGACGGCATGTTCATAGCAGACAGACTATATCCATAAAGAGTTTGTCGATAGCCTGGAGGTAGAGTCTCGGCCTCGTGAACAAGGAGTCCGTGGTTCGATACCAGGTACTGGCAAACTCCCCTTTCACGACACAAGCTTTTAGTAGCTTACTGTGAAAGGTGTATAAGGTTGTATTTGGGTTTATAACAAACAAAACTCAGATATATTTAAAAAAAAAATTACTTTCTATGAGATTGCAATTACATAACATATTATGTTGATTGAAATTATTAATTGTTCTTCAAATAGAGACGGTACATAAGCAAATATTAGTAACAAGCGTATGTAACCCGGCATCGCTCGGGTTTAATTAAATAGAAAACCTTGCAAATACATGGGTTAAAACAACAAAATCTTATTGAAAAAAAAAGGAGTAAGCACTTACGTGGATAAAAGAAGTAAAAAGCTCTTCCCAATGAGAAAACTTAATTTTTGACTCCCTACATGCCTATATCTTAGTAACAATAAATAGGTAGGTACCTACATCATAAAAAGCATTGCAAATCTCTTCTTAATGAAAAATCTTGAAGTTTGATACCTCACATGCCCATATTTAGGTAAAAAAATAGGTAGGTACCTACATCGAAAAAAGTGCTGAAAAACTCTTCCCAATAAAAAATCATGAAGTTTGATACCTCACATGCCCATATTTAGGTAAAAAAAAAATAGGTAGGTACCTACATCGAAAAAAGTGCTGAAAAACTCTTCCCAATGAAAAATCATGAAGTTTGATACCTCACATGCCCATACTTAGGTAAAAAAAATAGGTAGGTACCTATATCGAAAAAAGTGCTAAAAACCTCTTCCCATTGAAAAATCTTGAAGTTTGGCACCTCAGATGTTCACATTTATGTAAAAAAATAATAAGTAGGAACCTACATGGAAAAAAAGTACTAAGAACCTCGTCCCGATGAAAAAGCTTGAAGTTAAGAAATCCCACATATTGGTAGGTACCTACATGGAAAAAGTGCTAAAAACCTCTTCCAAATGTGTAAAAACTCGAAGATTGTCATCCCAAATTTCTATAAGAAAAAAGGGTAAACATCCCATTTCGTGAAAAAATTGTAGGCACATAAATGTTAAAATATTATAATTGTCCACATTCGAATTTGTATTTTTGGTTTGCAGTGCATAAATGGGTATTTGCTATGAAATTAAAAAAGTCAAGAATAAATTGTCACCTAAGTATTTACTCTTTATTCCCAAAAAACCTTAAAAATGGATTATCTGCATCCTTCAATATTTCAGAATATTTTACTATCAAATATTTCATAATTTATGTAAAAAATATTAGGTGAAAATAAATAGGTTCCCACTCATTGAAAATCATTTAACATTGTTTATGGATTTTATAGGTAAAACTATTATTATTCTACAGCAGGGGTCTCCAAACTACGGCCCGAGGGCCACATCCGGCCCGCGGACTAATTTTGTCCGGCCCGCGGAGAGCTACTAGCATACTATTACACTTTTTACCACCGGCAACAATGATAATATGGTTTTGGCCCTCGGAACTTACTGGAGTTATCAGTATGGCCCTAAGGCTGGAAAGTTTGGAGACCCCTGTTCTACAGTATAGTTTTCTATGGTTTCATAATGTCTTCCATTATGAAAATAGCCCAATATGTCAAAAATATGCAATTTTTATTCACGTAATTCAAGAGCTTTTCTCATTAGCAAACACGATATTTTATTACGAAAATAAACCCTAAATATTTAGTTTCAGAATTGTTGTATTTATTGTTACATCCATTTTGATATTAATTCAATACAATGAAAAATGTTTGACTGTGAATATTGCTATTTACTAAATCTTGCATTAATTTTACATACATTTTGTTGCTAATTTTGTGACATGGTCGCATTAAAATTAAAATATCTTTATCAATACGTAAGATATTTAAAATGTTTTTAGCCTTAAACCTGCCCAGAAGATGAGACCTTGTATAGAGTGTATTATTTTACTTCGGTCTTTCCTAATTTCCGAGTCCATTAAGGACATACATACATACATACATACATACGAACGGACTCAAATATTTATTTGTGGATTACATAGAAATATTATGAGGTAGAATATCCAAACATAATCTCCTGGAACTTTCCAGGTTTGGTGGAGATCCAGAAAAGGTAACTTTACTGGGACATTCTGCAGGAGCCGTTAGCATTGTTTACCATATGATTTCTCCTAGAACCAAAAGTAAGTTATATCTCGCAAGATAAATCTACTCGTTGCACTGATTTCCGATACACTACAACGAATAAATAATATAATTTTATACCCACCTATGGTTACAATGGATTTCTTTTATTATCTTATGTACTAGGGAACCATGAGTATCTACTTATTGAATATAATAATTATTATGTTTAGACTGCATTACCTACTTAAAAAATTAACTATTTTGTAAAATAATATGATTACCTTCCAACTTAACCATTCACAAACATCTTTCAACAAACACTGTATGAAAATCTCTCACTTTTTCCAATATTTCATTAAGGCCAGTTAAAGACTAATCTGAACACTGAACCTTTCATTTCCACCTTCTTTTTTCTTTCTCAACGACGTGTGTAGTATAAATATTGTACAATGTTTTATGAATAATATTATTCTTTTATTTTGTAGTTTCACTATCTTATATATTTTTTATTGATACACACATATATCGATGAACATCGATATTTTAATTTGAGTTTTTCGAACCTTGACTATGTGTAACAAGTAATCCAAAAGGAAGGAAAATAGGTACTTTTATACGTGCACCTCACTGCACCTATGTACATATTATTGTTGACTACCATTTATCATTTCAGCTTTGTTCTCTCGAGCTATCCTGATGTCAGGAAACATGGGGACACTATGGCAAACAACAGATGTAACCAAGGCTTCCAGAATACTCGTATCTCTTTTGGGTTGCTATTTTGAATCACCCAAAGATTCACTCCAATGTCTTAGAGAAAAATCAACAGAAGAAATTCTTAAAAATTTTCGAACCCAAGTAAACTCAGATTTTTTTTTAATTTATAAAAAAAATAAAAACATGTTTCAAATACTAATTTCTTTATTACCTTTAGTGACCTAGGTGTAACATGCAATATCTTTTTCAAACTAAACCTATTTTTATTATGTTATAAATAGATGAAAAAATGCCAAGAAAACACTCAAGTCTCAGAAATTTCGTATAGGTAATTCTACGCTCCACTTTGTCTTTCAATCATTTACAGGGAAGAAGTTTTCTTCATATTCCTTTAAAGTGCTAGATATTTTTATATGATTAACTTCAAAAATCCCGACTAAATACTAATTATAAATTATCAAAAGAACTATTCCTCGAACAGTTGAGAAAATGTCTAGTCATTAATATTATGTATGTAATTACATGAGCAAATGTTATGTAATTACATGAGCAAATATATGGTAGCTCAACTTAAATATGTTCGTATTCTAATTTTTTAGGCGGGTAATTGGTCGGGTGCAACATTTCCAACTAGTGATACATTTCTGCCAAAAAATGACCAATATCAACCTCTTAGTCCACAAGAAGCACTGGTATCAGGAAACTTTCATCAAATACCAATTATCTCAGGTTTAACTAATCTAGAAGCATCAGATTCCATAGGTAAGGAGCCACCTAATTTGTACGAGGGTTGCTACTTAAGTTTTGAGATACAGCAAAACCAGTATGAATATGGCAAATCTGACATTGTCATCATAAAATTTGAAATATTTTATGGTAAACATACTCAGAAAGTTTTGTCATACGAGTGATATTTCTATTGTTTACACATACTTGAAAAATTTACTTCGTTAAAAAAATGGAATTAAATCGTGTACATTTTCGTGTGATAATTTTCTATGACTTTCGACGTGGATTAAACCAACAACAGTATGCCGATCAACTCGCTGCGACTTTTGATGATGAAGCACCATCTTAAACCACCGTGTTTCGCTGGTTTTCTGAATTCGGTCGTGGTCACACTTCGTAACAGGACAAATTTCGTGAAGGTCGTCCAAAATCGTGTGCTGTGCCAGAAAACATCAATGCCGTGCGTGAACTGATTTTGCAAGATCATCACGTGACATACTGTGAGATTGAGGTATGCTTGGACATTAGTTCCAATTGTATACATTTAATATTACCTACATGAACATTTGGTCCTCAAAAAGATTTTTTCGCGTTGGATACCGCATAGTTTGGCAATCGCTCAAAAAACGGCACGTGTCGATTGTTGCAAACAAATGATAAAAAAATTCAATTGTGGTGCTTCAAAAAACGTTTATCAGATTGTGGCAGACGACAAATCATAGATCTATGCAAATGAGCCCGAAACTAAACAGCAATCGCCTGTATGGGCCTTTTTAAACGAGCCAAATCCAACAAAAGTCGTTCGCGCATGAAGCACTTCAATGCAAATGGTCGCCTGTGTCTTCGGAATTACTGAACATATCGTTACCGTTCTATTAGAGCAACGTAGAACGGTTAATTATGAATGGTATTTATAACCATTTGTTTCTCAGAAGTATTCGTAAAAATAAGGGAAACCAATTGCAGAAGACGAATCATCCTCCACCACGATAATGTAAGCTCTGACACATCAGCTCAAACAAGTGCATTTTTGAGCATTCAAAACATCGAATTGATGGGTCATCTGCCGTACAGTCCTGAGGCCTGAGTCAACAACACACTATCGCGTCACGTTCCCGCTCCGCTAGCGTTCGGGTGCAGACGATGGTGCGCCAAAGTGTTAATTTTCGTAACTATTGTATATCTTAGCAACGAAATTGACACTTGCTTGCAACATCGTCTGCACCCGAACGCTAACGGAGCGGGAACGTGAGACGAAAGTGTGTTGTTGACTCAGGCCTCAGATTTATCACCCAATGATTTCTTCTAATTTCCGCAGATCAAAAATAAATTGTGAGGTCAACGTTTTTTGACGCCTGAAGAGGCGGTTGATGCGTTCAAATCACATATTCTGGAGGTACCTCAATCAAACTGGAAAAAGGGCGCCAAAAATTGGTTCAAACGCATGCAAAAGTGTATTGATCTTCATGGAGAATATTTTGAAACACATTTAAGCCATTTTCGATTATTAATATTTGTTTTTACTTTTCTATCTCAAAACTTAAATAGCAACCCTCGTACACTAGCTAAATACATAAATAGTAATCCTCTAAATATTAATAATTCAGATACATGTTATATCATATCACCTATAATTTATAGACCAATGGCAGGATTTGGCAAAACAAGGATATCACCAGCTACGTCACTATGTGGATTACACTGCAATACCAGACATCATGGCTCAATATCAACTGAATACAAATCCTAACTACAGACAAATTAAAGAATTAATAAAGTGGAACTACGTAGATCAAGTTATAGAGGGAGATGCATGGAGCTTACTCGGAGGATTGACAGCCCTCTACTCTGACACACAGTATGAAGCACCTCACGATAAATTTCTTTCTTTTCTCGCCAAAGCACCCACACCATTGTATGTCTACAAATATCAACAATCAGGAGGAGTGGACATGTATGGGATGCAAATTAACACAACAGGTAACTACGACACCATGAGCCACCATAAAAAGACTTGTATTATTAATTTATATTTCAACTAGCTGGCCCAGCGAACTTCGTACCGCCTAAGAATCAATGAATGATTACATACATACATCTTCTTCCCCTTGTCCTAGTTCGGTCGGGGGCCCATTGCCCCTAGGTATCTCCTCCAGAGATCCCTGTCCGCCGCTGCTTCCAGGACCTCTGGCCACTCCAAACCAAGCCTTTCAACACACAGATTCGACACCTGCCCTTGCCAGCTTCTTCTAGGGCGGCCCAAAGATCTACTGCCCTCTCCTACAGACTTTATGAATGATTAATATTATTAATCTCTTTACAAACTCCCGTAATTGTCCAAATGTGTCATCGTAGGTATAGTGTAAAAAATAAAATTCATTTGGAACTTTCACAGTTTAGCGGCCCCACCCGTTGTCGAGTAATATGTACGGAACATTAGGAAATTAATATTCGACGTAGATTTTTTTTGCCGGCATTTAAAATAATTCTTCATATGGCAACAATTTCATCCAGTTTCAAAAATTATACTTTTTCTATGGAAAAAAAGTACTCGACAACGGGTGGGGCCGCTTAACTGCGAAAATTCCATTCATTTTTTTACATAGACAATTCACACACATCGAGCTAGTCCCAACCTAAGATGAATCTTGTATTATGGGTACTAACGCGACGATACACACGTATACATTACATAATATGTAACACCCAGACCCAGGACAATTTGAAAAAGGTCATTCTTCACTTTGCACTGGCCGATAATCGAACCCGGGACCTCGTGACTCAAAGGCAAAAGTGCTACCTCCGCGCCCCACCTGGCGACATGAACAATTTATATTGGATAATTAACTTAACTCAGATTTGTTTATAAATTATCTGCTGTACGTAATATAATTATGTAGGTTTAAACCTATTTATTTAAAATTTATAAAAAATCTTTCCATGATTTTTCCAAAATTGAAATATCAGAACCACAGTTATTGAATTGTGTGGATAACGATTCTAATTTGAAAATATATACAAAAAATATTCTGTAAATAGGCCAATCAGTGAAAAAAACTTCATCGTTGATTTTGTATAATTCTCCATATTGCATTTTTATTGAAATTAAAAATGTATAGCGTAAATAATTTTCTTCGTAATTTTTCTTCTCTGCCTACAAATTTCACAACACAATCTTCAACAGAACTACATGAACACACTCTTATTTTCATCTTTAATAGCACAATTTATGGTTCAATAATAGTTTTCCATCTGCAATAATAAAATACAATTTCAAATATAATCTGTGCACGTCCACATTTATGTGACAGATTATAGTAAAAAAATATTAATTCATCAGTTTGACACACCATTTTCATATTGATTATAGTAATTTGATTCTTAATACAGCAAAACATAAGGATTATTTTAGCGCAATGCAACAGGCGACGTCGGAGCGCTTAAAGCGCCATAACTCTCCATATTGTTTTTATTTTTGAAATTAAAAATGTATGGCGTAAATAATTTTCTTTGTATGTTTTCTTACTGTGAATTTGTAAGATGTTTTAATAGCCTATAGTTTATTCCGGGCGGAGAAGAATCCAACAAATCAGAGATCATTCAAATCGGTACAGCCATTCTTGAGTTATAAGTGTTGTAACACACACGAGTTCCTTTTATATATTAGATATTTATCTTTAAAATAGCTGAGAAAAGAAAGATGCAAACTTGCATACCAACCAGAGTATTACCTACACTAAATCATGTGATGAATGGTGCAGAGTTTAAATGTAGGATGATAGAAACAATAAAGTTGGGATGACTTGGAAACCTTTATAAAAATAGTATGTTACGAACTTAAATTTTTTTCAGGAGCAGCGCATACCTCTGATCTTCCTTATTTATTTGGTCCAACATTATTTCAACAACTAACAAGGAGAAGAATGTCTCAGCAGGAGGAAAGGCTGAGTAGAAGGCTAAAGGTCATGTGGGCTGACTTCATAAAACTAGGGTAAATCTTTGAATAAAACCTACACACATCCTCAAACAAGATTCAACTAATTCAACTCAAAAGTCCAAATTTTGTTTCAAGTTAAAATCAATTAAAATTTTAAAAATGAAAATTGATTGTAGGTATCCCACACCTCCCCGTCAATACAATTCATGGCAAGCCTACACACTGACCAATAAACACTCAGAAGAACTGAGAAACGGCGGAGGTGGTGTCGATGTAAGTAATGGTGCAAGGGGAGCTTCCTTTTGGAATAAGCTCATCCCACATTTAGCAAACATTACCAATGACAGAGAAGGCCGAAGTGCACTTAATCGTACTCCAGATAACATTGGTAAGATACTGTTAAAATTTCTATAAATGAAATGAAATTCTTCAATTTATGTATTTTACTATGATGAACTGTTTGTTTTACATTTATTCTGCATAACTTGAGCACTTTCAACACAAGACTCAAGATATACAAAATAGATGTAAAAAATAAGTGTTCTTATATAGATATACCCAATATATATGGATATACTCGTATCTCCACTCACGCAGGTATGAAAAATGTAGTAAAATGCGAAGACTATGTATAAAATTCTTTTACAATATAAGTACAGTGGTACCTTGACGTACGAGTGTCCCAACATACGAGTTTTTTGAGATACGAGCCGTCAAGTGAGCTATATTTTGCTCTGAAATACGAGCAAAATTTGAGATTCGAGATATTTAATGACACTTGCCTAACTCATTTCCGTAACATTCTGAAACGGAGGAAGAAACAAACCTCCTTGGACATGTTTTTTTAAAACGGTCTACAGGTGAAAGTGAGAAAAGCGTGGCGAAAAAGGCAAAGACCAGTGAAGAGAAAAACAGTGACGAAAATTAAGCGTAAGTAACACTTTATAAATCTAGTTTATTTATTTACATTCTATTTTATTATGTTTTTGTACAATATTTGTCATAAACATTTTTCTTATTCAAAAACACATAACAAAAATAACTGGCGTGAAATCTTGGGGGCTGGAACGGATTAATGGCAGTTCTATTAATTTCAATGGCAGTTCAATTAATTTCCTTTGAGATACAAGTACTTTGAAATACGAGCAAGGTTGCGGAACAAATTAAACTCGTATGTCGAGGTACCACTGTAATTACCCAAACATTCAAAAGTTATAAGAAGACATCTAGGCATTCAATATTTCTGTATACGTGATGGAAAAGAACTTATTTGATAGAAACCAAAGTTTACAGTATGGACAAAAATCAATATAATTTCAGAAGCTGTTGCAGACTTTCACAGCCTTCATTTAAGGATGACGACGTTCTTCCGGGTTTACCACATCTGACTAGTCTCCCTCCTGCGTTTTGATGTTTCGACTCTGATGATGGAGTATACTTTTGATAATGACTCTATCAACATAATCGAAATGTCAAGACGAAGGAGGTAGTCCAACCAGATGTGGTAAACCCAGAAGATCATCATCATCTTATAATTCCAGTACTTGTAGTGAAAAGACTGAATCAAATAGTAAACAAATTATGAATTAATCTTTTTGTTTATTTGTCCATACTTCAAACAAAAGGTTGTTGAATGAGGTGTTTTTTTTTTAATATTGTCTCACAATAAGTTTAGTGTAAAAGTTATTCAATGGAGAAAATTTTTGTCACAGTATGTTCTCCTGACAGTCGACTTTGGTAGACCCTTACTCTGCAACACATGGAGAATATGAACAAAAACATTTTTACAGATTCAAACGACACAATCAAGCATGCCATGTATACGTTACTAGGTCTGGTATTGGCACTGGCAGCTCTTCTAGTTATCTGCCTGATTCTACTCAAGAAATCATCCAAAGAGCGCAGAATAAACAGGGACTTTGGAACATTCTGACATCATGTGGACAGCACAAACACAGTAAGATCTTGGCAAAACAATATTACAAGTAATAAATTGTAAGCCAGATATAAGACTTGATGATAGGTGTAGCTGTGTGTACACCTATGTCTAGCTCTGTTGTGCTGTCCACCAGACTTTTATTTTGTAAATATCCACTGTATATATTCAAGCTGTATATATTATTGAGGAATACACACAGACATTAGAGTAATTGAAAAGTCTGTCAATTCTTAGAATAGTTTATTTGCGAAAATATGAAGATAATTATAATACTAGAATACATATCATAGCTTATGTTTTTAAACACATCTGCACCATAAACAACATTACCTTCAGTGTAGAAACAAAACATAAAATTTTCCTGTCCTAGTCGATACAGGTCACTGGGGACAATTTAAAATAAAGGGAGCCCTCATCTGCCACCTAATAATCCATGGAGGTTATAATTGTAAATATAATAATTTAACATACGTTACTACCGCTGTAAACGGCGCCCTTGAGGTAATGTAATGAGTAAACGGCGCTTTACAAATTGTCCATATATATTTATATATATATATATACCACCCACAGAGAGTGGCCAAATTGATGTACTCACACAAAAAATCTAATTTCTTTACACACCTTTTTTGCAGTAGTTTCAATAGTAATGTCAACCTGTTTCTCTCTGTAACTGATTACTGGTAGTATTGTTCATATTTTTTTACTGGTGCCAACACCATAATTCCTATGTAGTGAAATTTGCTTGAGTACTATCAGGAATCAGTTAAAGAAAGAAACAAATTGATATTACTTAAAATATCAAAACTACTGTCCTCTGTATGTATCCATAGCAGTAATGTCTTACCTCTTAACTAATAGCTGACAGAACCTACAATCGAGTCATCTAGATTATATTGTATTAAGGCCGCTCGTTGCCAAAAAATGGTCATTTTCAACAAATTTGGTAGGAAAACTCTCAAAACTTGTTGACGCTGCGAACATTTTGATTTGATAAAATATGAAAACAAATATTTATTACCAACACTAGTTTTTTAAGTAAAAAACTTATATAAAAATGAAATAAATATTTGTTTTCATATTTTATCAAATCAAAATGTTCGCAGGGTCAACAAGTTTTGAGAGTTTTTCTACCAAACTTGTTGAAAATTTAATATTTTCCCGTTTTTGCTAAAGAGCAGCCTTAAGCAAACACTTAGAAACCTAGAAAATGTGATCTACATTTTACAGATATATTAAGATATACAACATAGGATTAAAGAGACTAGCAGAAAATAGCGAGGAATGGAGAAGAAAATCTAAGCTCGTTGCAAACCAATCCAATAGATTGAAACCCACAATATACTATTTTAATGAAGTTGCATAAATGCATGGTGATGACACAAAACTTATCCTAAACCCTTTCATGACATATGGTTCACTCCAGGAAAACATACAGAAAAACATATATAGTGAAATGAAATAAAAAATATGACCATACATTTCATATGTATTACATATAAAAAAAAACTTGTGTAGACTGTATATATCGGCAAGGACCAAAATGGTTGCTGATTCTGAGAAAAATCAATGGTTCCTGACTTAACCATGCATTAAAAAATATACGAATGTCATTGGGAAAAAATTTATGATTTAAAATTAAGTTCCATGTATTTTTGATATTATTATCGAAAGATATAAATTTAATATCACTTAACAACTATTTCATTTGAATTTTAAAAGTGACCTTCATTCTACGCCCCATACAAATTTGTAATTGTTCCATTACACTTTGAAAACTTTTTAAAACAAAATATAAAAATGTCATCATATTTTAAAGAAAAAAGTATCTAGTTTAATAAAACTATAATTGGTTTTGTTATTTATTCTTTTTTTACACGTTTTATTTCCTATAAAATTTAAAAAAGCTTTTATCTGTATTTTTCTGGGTTACACACAATCGTGCGTAACAATATTTTATATAAAATTCTTTTTCTATCTTGCATAAAGCATCATTTTTTTAAGTTTTAAGTATGCTGCCAACTTTTGTTTCCTCATTTAGATACATAAAAATATGATGCAAATGGAAATAACCGCAAAAGCTTATTGTAAAAGCGGTATTCAAATTAAGACATTTGTTTATGTACCAAAAAGTTACATTTCTGCCAAGGTAAGTTAATATATCGCTAAAATAATATATTTAACCACTTAGCTGCTTGATTTTATGCATAAGTGACATCCACTCTGTGCTGAATTAATTTCCACGAAACAAAAAAGTTGATGTAAATTCACTAATTATTGTAATTGTTGGTTTTTTTTCTTACCACAGCTTATAAAAATCATTAATAGTAATTTTTAGCTTCAAAAAATACTCTGACAACAACTAAGTTTATAAATAATGAACAAAAAAGAAATTCCATGTTTTACCTAATGTTTTCATACTAAAGTACCAAAATGGCGGCCGATTCGCGCGGGAAGTAGTCAACAAACATATCAATACTGACTTATACATTGTATGTATGCTGTGTAAGCGATGTTAATTTATCAAAGAAAAAGTTAAACTTCTATGTGTTCTTTTTATTTTCTATGGTTTTTGTCATAGAAACGATTATTTTGACCTAAAAGTACGATTACATGCATACATGTAATCCGCACGATGCGCAAAATTTTGACATTACATGCATGCATGTAATCCGCAGCTAAGTGGTTAATACTAAGGTATAAATTACATTTAATCACAAAAAACACCAGGAAATCACCCCAAGTTTTAAGCAAAAAACAAATCAAAGCTTAAATTCCATGTTTTTCATTACGCACATTAAGATTTGGTATGTAAAGGACAGTTCGCATTGTAGACTGAGTGTTTATTCATTTTGGTAATTTTATACATTTTTTAAAATATTTTTGTGTTTAGAGCACGTGGGAGATTAAAACATGTCTACGGACATATTTTACTTTATGAGAAACGTTATTCCTATGGTATTGTCTAAGGGTAGTTTTATCAATAAAATAATACTGAACATGTGAATCGCGCTTAGTAAGTCTGGTGCGTAACGTCGTAGCTATGGTTTATAAGCAATGTTTTTGGGCTTTGTCAATATATTGTATCCATTGTCAAATGGACTAATTAGTTTTTCCTTAGTCTTTCGCTTCGCCATGGAACCTGTGAAGTAGTACATCGTCACGCCATGTCCCAGGTGGGGTGGCCAGACAGAAAAGAACATCATAGTGGATTATTGTAACAGCCTGTACTTTGGTCTTCGTATGGTGCAGCTGAATAGGATCCAGGCTGTTTTCAATGCTGCTGCAAGACTTCTCCTGAGAGGTCGAAGATTTGAGCACATTACTCCTCTCTTGCACAACTTACATTGGTTAAAAGTAAAGCAACGAGTGGAGTATAAGATATGTGTGATGGTGTTTTCGGCCTTGAAGGGTGTATTACCATCTTATTTGTCGGAGATGTGCGAGATTGAGACCATTAGTGAAAGACGGCTCATGCTTCGCTCTGCACAGGGTGAGGCAAAATGCAGACTGATTGAGCCATCTCGATCTCGCAAAACAGGCTTTGGAGATAGAGCGTTTAGTGTTGCGGGTCCCAGATGTTGGAACAAGCTGCCTCTGTGTCTGCGAGAGAAGGTGAATGGAGAGAGTTT
This sequence comes from Athripsodes cinereus, assembly GCA_947579605.1. Taxonomy (NCBI): domain Eukaryota; kingdom Metazoa; phylum Arthropoda; class Insecta; order Trichoptera; family Leptoceridae; genus Athripsodes; species Athripsodes cinereus. The sequence continues at coordinate 18,564,840 of OX388311.1, forward strand.
TAAAAGAGGGCTGAAGACACACCTTTTTGCTGGGAGTTTCGGGTGATGGATACGTTATACAGCGCCCTTGAGGTCATGTTATGAGTAAACGGTGCTTTACAAATTGTCCATATATATATATAGTGATCTATCCTCACATATTTCTTTCATTTCCATCACAATCATCTATCTACATATAAATATATATTTGAAAAGGTGTTTTCACAGAGCATATTGTATATGTATATAAAAATAGTTTTTTGTAATATTTATTTATTATTTGTAATATTTAATTCCTGCATTTTCATTTTTTTCTTATATCTAATTATTATTTTCATTATTATTATATTTAATTCCTTTGTTTTAATCTATTATTTTAATTTTTTAGTAAAGTAAAGTTTAAACTTTAGACTTTACTTTTGCCTAACGATGAGAGCGGAAGCTCTTGAAAGCCGGCTCGCAAAAATAAATAAAGTCAATAGTGGAATAATTATATATCCTGTTTCAATTTAAAAATTATTGTTATAATGGTATATTTCTAATTTATTGTTTTGTTAATTATTTTTCTATTCCCAGAATTAAATTCTTCCATTTTCAATTTAATATTATTTAACGTCTACATGTGTACATATTTGTGTGTCTGTGTATGTATGTATTTATATAAATGTATATGTTATTAATATTGTCTCACACTGCATGTATCACACAATATTTGTGTGTCTGTGTATGTATATATTTATATATGTATATGTTATTAATATTATCTCACACTGCATGTATCACACAATATTTGTGTGTCTGTGTATGTATATATTTATATATGTATATGTTATTAATATTATCTCACACTGCACGTATCACACAATATTTGTGTGTCTGTGTATGTATATATTTATATATGTATATGTTATTAATATTATCTCACACTGCATGTATCACACAATATTTGTGTGTCTGTGTATGTATATATTTATATATGTAGGTATATGTTATTAATATTATCTCACACTGCATGTATCACACAATATTTGTGTGTCTGTGTATGTATATATTTATATATGTATATGTTATTAATATTATCTCACACTGCATGTATCACACAATATTTGTGTGTCTGTGTATGTATGTATTTATATATGTATATGTTATTAATATTGTCTCACACTGCATGTATCACACAATATTTGTGTGTCTGTGTATGTACATATTTATATATGTATATGTTATTAATATTATCTCACACTGCATGTATCACACAAAATTTGGTTCTCTGTTTGCTGTTTGGTCATTTGGTTTTTTAAATTTAATGATATATTATTTATTTTTAAATTGTCACTGTTGTACTTGTAAATGTTATGTATAATGTATTTTGTAATGTAATAGGCTTATGCCGTGAATTTTTGTAAAATAAAATATAATAAGACTACTGTGTGTGGAGGACCCAAAAATCAATTTTTATAGTTACATACATATATACGTTTGTTGTTAGTAAGTTTTTGAAACAAGATATATATGTATCAATAGATTGTGCAGTTATGTCGTATGTAGAATTTTGGTGATGAGCTTTCCACTGCACACGGGCCATCACATACAATCTAACTGAAGTTGTTCTTGTATTCTTTTACTTCTCTGTGTGGCTTGTATAATGAGGGGGGGGGGGGTAGTAGGGTTGTTTGTAATGCACAACAGGAACTGCATTGTCTACCACCTCCACCACCCACTCTCTCTTCTCCACTCATACGTGAGCAGTCGAAGGCTCACCATCAAAATTCAACACATGATGTAACCACAAAATCTATTGATATATATAAATATAGTTTTTGTTTTTTTTTAAAAAGCCTTTTTCAAGGCTATTGTACGTAGAGTATCCAAAAATGATACTTTTATATATATATATATATATATATATATATATATATATATATATATATGATATGCTCTGCGAAAACACCTTTTTAAACATATAAATATAATACACAAACATGTTGATTAAATTTAACACTACATTAAAGTGGAGACTATTACTTTCCATCATACACCCCATGTAGGTACACATTACATCAATTTAAATAATAGCAAGTGGTGCTGCAATGTAAGCAATCCGATACTTACTAAACAATCATATCAGTAATAACAAACAAACGGCTTACACAAAGTATAAAAATTATTCAAAATCTTTTCTTCACAAATTTGAAGAAAATATATATAGGAGGTTTGTTTTTGATGCACGACAACTACTACTAAATATTATATACCGAATAAAACTAAATTACTGATTGGTGAAGACATAGATCCCTTCTTTTCATTTGAATAATATTAAGATTTTAATAACTGCAGCACATTATAAACCTGGTACCTTATTCTATATTGAATATTATAAAATATCTAGCTTCACTCACTCTTATGTATATAATTATGTACTATTCAACATTTCATTATCTAAATTATTTCCTTTAGACAATATATTCCTCTGAGGAAATACAAAAACAAATAATTCAAAACATTCATCCACCACATATAATACTTAACGAGTGTTAATCCTTGTATTAAAAATATTTTTCAAATAAATTAATATAACAAGTTCGAGTATGACATCTACTATCTACTCGCTGAGTAAGAAGAAGAACCTATCTTTGGCATAGTCACATTTTCCACTCTTCATTATTAACATTGTTATTAACATTGTATCTATATTTTTTAACTCCAAAATATTATTGCGAACATGTCTCACATTCTGATGAACCAATTTGAATTTCCTTTTTCAAAGAATAATTTTCAAGTTAAGTATATTTATCAATAATTATATAAATATTTACTCTAAATAAATTCCATCCATACCATAGTTAAACAAATGTAAATATCCCTAAACTGATTTTCATTAAATTGTATCTCTAGGTCAACATATTGTGGCTTCTCAATTTCACAGGTTTGGTAATACCAATAGTGAATACTGCGAGTGACTCTGGATAGTTTTCTTTGAATGTCTTTTCTTTGAATTTCTTTTAATATGACTCACTTATTAACTTTTATAAAATAAAAACCTTTTTATGATCGAATAAATTGGATTACACTGTTTTTATTGTGCAATTATTTTATTACTATTGAGTATTTTTAAATTACTAATTTGGCTCAAATTACTCAGTTTTTGGGAAGATGGCTTTATTAAATACAACATAACCCTAAAATAGTTATCTAATTAGTTACTGATTTTTCACATGGCATAGGGGTCCATGTTGAAATAATATAATTCACTTGTATACACTATTATCTGATTTCATATTGAGTCACCAACATAAATGTTGTTTGTTCAATAACTAATCAATTTAATAAGAAAAAGGTAAATTGATATCAGGTAATATCTTGCAAAAATCATTGTAGAAATATCATTTTATACAAAACTTAGAAGGGCTACAATTCCGAAACTGCTTTTCATTTTCCAAAATACTATGCAGTCTTTCTTATATCCATAACAAAACAAATACACAATTTTTTATTCAAATCTGAAATGGTGATGTCCAAATTCCAAATTTTCTGGTTTATTTTAAAAAGAATGACTCATAGTTAGATAATTTTAGAATTTTAGAACATATAATCAGCAAATTGAATATACCAGAGTATGCAGACAGATTGTGAAATCCCATTGTAGAAATACAGTATCCTAAAAACACTTCATATATTTGACTTACGTACAAGTTCAATATCACCAACAATGTACTGCATTTTCACTATACATTGTATATGTGATTTGGCAAATATAGTGAGTCGTTTATAATATAACACAATGTACATTGTATTGTCATACAGTATCACAACACTCCACAAAACACTAAACACCTAATACAACTTGTTTTAGATAAATGTACACATATATGTATATTATGTACATACAGTCTTAATTAAAAAAACAGGTCAGGGAAGTATAACACAGCTTGGTGTGTGCAGAGAATTCACCATGCATAAAGAAACTTACAACACGCTCATTGTAGATAATCTTAATATCTAACACAGAACAAAAGTAAAATAAAGAAAAAACAATAACAATTTTATATAATCATTACATATAGGATAAGTATTAATATAGTATGAATACAATATCTCCTCACAGGTAAGTTGTGTAAAAATAAGTATTGTAGGAATGTTAAGGAGGAATCACACACGAACACACACACTTTACCATCAATCTTGTTACCAAAAAGTGTAATCCTATAGACAGGCAGACAGATACGCTTCGGCGACACGCACAATATTGTTCTCGATTCATAAGCAGTAACGTAACAAAGTTTCACTACAAAGGTACTGCCCTCTTTTCCTTGACTAACAGTGCGTTTACATAGAGATCTTCTGTTGTAGATGTATCTATAAGATCTAGTACAAGAATAGACTCACTATTGTTCATTGGATCTTTTTCAATATCTTTAACCACAGACGCAAAAGATTGCAAATTAACTAATTGTATAAATCTAACGCAGTCTTCTACAGACCAATCTTGATCTTTGGGCCTGACTCCTGAAAGCAAGTAAAGTAGAATCCATTAATAAATAAAATTATACAACTGCTGGTAGAGCAGTATTTCCCAAACTATGGGTGGGTCGCGAGCCAATAATGAGTGGGCCCTGAGCATTAAGTAGTTCCATGACTCGCTACTCTACTTGAGAATCTAAGCATTACCAATATTTATGACCTCTTTTCTCTAAGACAGCTAAAAGGTGGGTCCCACGATCGGAAATTTTTGTTAGATGGGTCGGAGCCTAGTCAACTTTGGGAACCACTGATCTAGAGAATGGTGGACAATAGAGGTTTAATTAATCTCTTGTCTACATAATTTTGCAAATAAATCTTTCAAACTGGCACAGCCAAACTAATTATCAAAGCAATCTTCAAAATGCATTTATTTGCGTAGACAATAAAGTGGAAGATGCTACTTTCACCAAATTGTAATACCAATATTACTATTACTAAAATGTATTTTACTTGTACGAACCATATAATTTAGCCTTCATTGCCATAGGTGGAAGAAATGTAAACTCGTGTGGCAATTCTCTTAAACTATCTACTGTTGTAGAATAATAATCTCCATAGTCCAAAAAGTACATGGATGGAGTGTCTGTTGAAACCATGCCTAAGAAACTTGCTCTGTAAAATAAAAGTAACAATATTAGATAGCTCGAGGATGGCATGTAACAGTCTTATGTCGCTAAAAAGTTTAGTATAAAGACATGCTTCTCACCTGTACCATTGCCTGTCTTTGTCATGATATACAGCGTACATATTAGATTTTAAAAAGGTAATATTTTGCTTTGGTAATTTTGCACACACACTTTGCATGTTTATCATCATATCGGTTAGCTCTTGAAGATGTTGAAGTGGTTGCACCTAATAAATACATTAAATTTATTTTAACATTTATGCAAAACTTAATACATAAATAAGTATGAAAATATGGGAAAACTTACGACAAAATTACGAGGATTGGAAGCCATACACACCATTACATCAAAATATGTACCTTTCTCTGGAATTATATTTAAAAGTTTATCTTTTTTGACAGAAACTACATTACCAAGGTTAAAAGAATTTTTTTGTGAAAACAAACGTTCTTTCTTTTTAGATAAAGCTACAAGAGGATCCACACTTGAAATATTGGTACCCTTTAACCTGCAACACATCATCACATTATATAGTTAATAAGTCAACAATTACAACAACATTACTGTAAATATAAATGATTCCTTACAAATGAAACAACTTACTTCTCAGAAAGTTCTTTTTCTAAGATAAGTGCATTATTAACACTGCATAAAACATTGTGTGGTTGAGTTCTCACAAACAACTCCACAATAGTGCTGCCAGGAGCTACTTGCTTGCATAACACCGGACTGTCTCTCGGCACCAGATTGTTTATCTTATCCATCTGCTCTGAATTTAGTGTTCCCACATTGTGAAGAGTTAAATACAATACCTGAAATGTCAATCAGTTGGTTATTGACATTCGCATCAACAAATTAATGTATTTTTTTATCACTAAATACAATTATACAATCAATATAAGCATAAAAATTGGATTATCCAACTAGATGTGACTAAGAACAACTCTCAGGGTAAAAAAAAAACAAATAAAAGAAAAATTCTGCCAATCCCATGAATTAAAATTACATGTTCTTGCTACTGAGAAAATAATATAGTTGGCTAGTGCAGTTGCACCTACACATTAAAGAATTCATTGTGTATTGTTTTAGTTCTCAGTACTAAATCATCTTTAGTAATATTATTTCTCTAGTTTGTCTATGAAGATTACATGTTCTTGCTACTGAGAAAATAATATAGTTGGCTAGTGCAGTTGCACCTACACATTAAAGAATTCATTGTGTATTGTTTTAGTTCTCAGTACTAAATCATTTTCTTTAGTAATATTATTTCTCTAGTTAGTCTATGAAGATTTTTGGATGTCAAAAGTCACCTTTGGTTACGATTTTTAGGAGTATTTACAATTAGCAAACATGAAATATTATCACAAAAATGATACCTAAACATTTCATTTAAGTATTATCATAGTAATCATTACTTCCACGGTGAAATTAATTAAATATAATAACCATGTTCACTAAGAATAGTACGATAGGAAAAATACCCCCCTCCCACCCACTAATAGGAAAAATATGAAGTCATGTTAAAAAAATATGGGTTATCATATTTTCATGTTACTCGTTGTTCCAACACCAAGCTTTTTAAATATTTATCTTACATAAATACAATGTTTGGACAGAAATCCTTCATTTTGTTCACAAAATATGGCATGATGGTATTGTATATTGGAGTCTTCCCTTTATTATAATAGTAAGATAGGCCGGAATCACAAAAAAATATATAAATAAAATAAGTCCATGTATAGGTACACTATCAATCAATAGAAGCATACAATACAACAAATACCAAAACAGAATATTAGAATACCTGCATAAAGATGCTTAAGCAATCCGTCAATATCTTGATGTATTAGTTGAATAAGAATTAAAAATTATAAATATGTAAATCTGAGGCATCTACATAGTTACCTGAGCAGGGAATTTATTTAAGGCATCAGATATTTTCTCCAACATGAGAAGGTCTTTCACAGGAACACTCTCAGTCCTCCCGCAGTCAATGTATCTAACTGACACACACTTCTTTCCTGACTCATCTTCTGTCACACCACTTCTTAGAATTCCTCTTCGCCTGAGAAGTAATTACAAAAGAAAAAAATAATTCTTTACTATTTTATTCCTTCACAATCACCATTTATTTTGAAACATCACTGTCAGTGTCATCCTTAAGTGGTTAAACGAGAAGTTTCCCTAACTGAAATTTCATTCTGATTTTGATCCCTGATACTAACTGATTCAAGTGTTTCTTCCTATATTTGATGGTAAAGAGACATACAGGATTTTTTTATTGTACTTGCTCGTAAAATGCAAATAGTAGGTACATAATTATGTAGATTTATTTTGAATACCACTTACCATTCACCAGACAGAGACTTTACTAGGTAATGTATTCTAGGAGAAGGAACTATTTCTCCAAACGAAGCTTGCAGAGACTCAATTGGGAAAGGCACACAAGATATTTGATGCAACATATTCTGAAGAAGTTTCCAGCTATCATTGTGAATTTGGACACAGACTTTTCCAGAAGTTGTAACATCCATAACATACACTTCACTGACACCCTGCAAACAATATCACCAACAATATTATATTAACGAGGATAACAGTCCATACACACACACACAATAAAACTAAAGCACTTACTGGTGGCAACTGAGGACTTGTAGCTTTCTCACTGAGTATCCTCAACAACTCTTTATTGATATTGACATCAACTTCTGTGGATGTATCAAAGAGTACTACAGTTATACTAGGATCATCTTGTTTCTCATCAGGTGTTTGGAGAACTTCAGCCACCAACACTTTCCCAGTTAATTTATCTGACAAGAATGTCTTATCATTATCTACTTCACCTACTAATGCATACTCCTCTAGACCAGCGAGACGGCACAAGATAGCCTGAAACATTCAATGAATTATTTATTGTCACAGTTAAACAAGCATGTCACATATAACATCCATACAGAAAATAACAAACCTGGGGAGGGACAGCAAGGAACTGAGGTGGTAGATCATAAAAAGCAGTAAAGGGGTATGTCTCCTCGTCACCATTGTCAACTAGAAAACACAGAGCTGTGCGACTCTGAATGTCAATCTCCAATACTCTAGCCCTCAACCAACAGTCATCCGAGTTCAAAGCGTACCATCCTCCTTCCATAATCTTCAAACTGGGTTTTCCATGTTCCAAATAATACAATTCCATATCAGAAGTCACATTTTCAAAGGCATCCTGAAACAATCATAACATTGCTAACAAATAAATTGATACAAAATCATTCATGTAAAGTACTATCAATAACTATACTAAAATGTCCTAACAATCAAACTAACACACAACAGTTACAAGTCTAAATATATTATAACAAATTATATGAACTGACACCACTTCTAGTCTTGTCATCATTTCTTGTAGATCATACAAAACACATATCAAGTTGAATTTAAGTACTGTAATAGTGACTGTGAACTAAGCACTGTGATGTACAACAAATACTCATACAGTGAAATAAGCTTGTAGTATTCTAACAACTTTTTTAGAATTCTAGATTAAAATCATATCACAAAAGGTGAAACCAAAATCTAATACATGGAGATAAGCAGGTTTACTTTATTTATTTATTCTTCACTGTATAGGTTAGAATAGTAACAAAATACATAAACAATACAGTATACTATTTGAAATAAATAATTAAATGTAACCAGAGTAAAATTATACTAAAAATATTTATTTTGTAATTCCAAATGACTTAAAGTGGTGCATTGAATGTTTGTCACAATCTTGCTGACAATAAAAGCAACACGAAAATACATACACTATATTCATCTCCAATTATTCGCAACCATATTTCTACAGTAGAATATGCAGACGTGACATATACATTCCAGAGTGGTTCATTTGGAAACTGAAGCACTGGAGGAGCTGTGTTTTGTTTATATCCATCAATCGAATCAATTGGTTCTGAAACCTGGAAAAATGTATACCAATATTGTTGTTGAAACAAGTGACATGAAAACACATGATAAAAATTGATTGAATGTATATAAATATATATGTCTTGAAAGAGATTCACGCAAAGAGGAATATGATATTCCATTGTCAGGCATGAGTCTACATTTTCACATGTCAAGGAATTGGTGTTTAGAGAAGAATTTAAAGAAAAGTAGTAAATATCTACCTTTGCCGGTATTCACCTTATTGCGAAATGGGGAAACCATAGAAAACCCAAATCAGAGAAGGGCAAAACTGCTAAATTATCAACTAAATTTTAAGTTACATAATGTAGATAATCTGGCAGTTTTGCTCTTCTCTGATTTGGGTTATCTGTGGTTTCCCCATTTTGCAATAAGGTGAATACCAAGGAAGGTAAATATTTTTTTTTTCTTTAAATTCTTCTCTTTTGAATCCGTTCACAGCGGATCACTTCCCAATAGTTTTTATCAATGAATTATAATTACTTTCTTATCAACACGGGCTTCTCCCAACTTTCTTTTGTTCAAATACTGTTTGTCTCTGTATCTTATTTCACTTTTTACTAATCACCTGATGATGGAGCCGAGAGTCTCCGAATACTAGTATGCGTAATTACGCATTTGGAAGTTAGCTATATACTGAGTTTTTTTTTTCAATTTAACCAACGATACAATCATAAATGTACTGTTCTTAGAACAAAATAAAAATTAATATAGTTACTAAATACATAGGTACATTAAAACCATTTATGCTTATTTATCTTACTAGTTTATGTAACCCGGCATCGCTCAGGTTTAATTAAATAGAAAACCGTGACAAAATCTTATTGAAAAAAAATGGAGTAAGCACTTACGTGGATAAAAGAAGTAAAAAGTTCTTCCCAATGAGAAAACTTTAATTTTGACTCCCTACATTCCCCAAATTAAGTAACAAAAAAATAGGTAGGCACCTACATCAAAAAAGCATTGCTAATCTCATCTCACTGAAAAATCTTAAAGTTAAGACACCCCACATATTGGTTGGTGCCTACATGGAAAAAGTGCTAAAAACCTCTTCCAAATAAAAATATGCCTATATTTTATTTTCAAAAAATAGACAGGTACCTACGTGGAAAAAATACTACAAACCTCATCTTAATGTAAAAACTTAAAGATTTGTCATTCCAAATTTCTTTAAAAAATATCCCATTTTGTGAAAAAAATTGTAGGCACATAAATGTTTTATAATTGCCCACATTCTAATTGGTATTTTTGGTTTGCAGTCATACCTAAATGCATATTTGAGCAATTTGCTATGAAATAAAAAAAGTCAAGACTCTGTATGCCCAAAAAAAACCTTAAAGAGTGGATGTTTCTGCACCTTTTAATATTGAAGAATATTTTACTTTCATGTAAAAAATATTAGGTGAAAATAAATAGGTTCCCACTCATTGAAAAATCATTTCACATTGTTTATGGATTTTATGAGTAAATCAATTTTTTTTCTACAGCATAGTTTTCTATGATTTCATAATGTCTTCCATTATGAAAATAGCCCAATATGTCAAAAATATGCAATTTTAACTCACGTAGTTCGAGTTTTATCATTAGCAAACACGATATTTCATTACGAAAATAAACTCTTAATATTTAGTTTCAGAATTGTTGTATTTATTGTTACATCCATTTTGAAATTAATTCAATACAATGAAAAATGTTTGACTGTGAATCAGGGATGTTGCGGATGTCGATTTTTACACATCCGCGGATGTGAATGCGGATGCGGATTTTTGAAGGCTCACATCCGCGGATGCGGATGTTTAAGATGTTATAGAAAAAAAAGTAGGAACTATCTTAGTTGGTAGGCCCCATTGTCAAATATGTGGCGAAATTGTTGCTTCATTTATTATGGATTTTTTGGCGAAATATTTTTTTTCTTCTTTGTTGTTTGCAAAAATAAAATAAAACCGGCAAAAATAAAAACGCGTCTGATCTTGTCACCATTATTTTCGTTCCCATTGGTTAATGTCAAGTGCAAACGGCACGCGCCATTCGCCGGCCCCGCCCCATTTCTTTCTTGTCGCAAATTGTCTTACATCCGCATCCGCATGAACATCCGCATCGATTATTGCGGATGCGGATGCAGATGTCCAAATTCATGCGGAAGCTCCGCTTTTGCGAATGCGGATGCGAATATTCGCAACATCCCTGCTGTGAATATTGCTATTTACTAAACCTTGCATATATTTTTCATACATTTTGTTGCTAATTTTGTGACATGGTCTCATTAGAATTGTAATATCTTTATCAATATATAAGATGTTTGAAATGTTTTTAGTCTTAAACCTGCTTAGAAGATAAGACCTCGCATAGAGTGTATTATTTTACTTGGGTCTTTCCTAATTTCAGAGTCCATTAAGGACATACGAACATACATACATACGAACGGACTCAAATATTTATGTGTGGATTACCACTATACAAGACAAAATAGAAAAATCATTGTAATATAATAGTAAGGCTAGTACATAATATGGCCAATTCTGAATCATAAAATAGTTTAGTTGCACTAACTTAGTCAACTAAGTGTGAGGAGATAGTTGAGTCATGATAATTAGTTCTAATTCGTATTCACAGTTTTCCGTACTAATTTAGTTCATTAGTTCATTTTGACACCTTAGTACAACTATAAATTTCGAGAATCTATGGATTTTGTATTCAGAATGAAATTTTAGTTGATAGCCGACGACTAAAATAAGTTGGATTTGGCAGAATTTTATTCGCGACTTTTAATGTGCGAATATTATTAGTTGCTGTCATTTTACCGCAGAATTTTGCTATATTTTGGAAGTGTTAAGTTGTCAATTAAAAGTAAAAAATTATATTTTTAGGGCAACTCTAAGCATGTATAAATTGTAAAATTACACCACCACCGACGCAAATACGAACGCCAAAATATATCGACAAATCTGACATTTCACAATTTTCACGCGCGACAACTATTAAATTGTTGCCAGAAGTGTAAATCGGAACGTGAAAAACATTTTGTATTGCGGCATCACTGACTAATATTAGTTTGTCCCATAGATTTTACCGTTTGCACTTGGTGGTTCTCGAGTTTATAGTTGTTTATAGTTCATAACTAATGCTGAATACTACATAATAACTAATATTAATCAACTTTTTAGTTAGTTAGTTCATTAAGATTCAGAATTGGCCCTAATGTATGATATCTGTCACCTTCAATGCAAATATGAAGATCTCACAATACTTACAGGCAGCAACATCACCATGTCCTTCATTCCAATTTCTTTGCTTATATTTGGACATTGATCAATCAAACTTAGCCAGTTTTTTGGTAAAAATTCCTTAAACTCCTCCCTAAAAATGATTTTCTTCATCATTAAAGCATTAATGGAGTGTTGAAAATACAACTATAATAATATATAACATTCTGAAAGCATATTAATAATGAATGTCAAGTTTTAGCTTGCTTCTTAACACACAACCAACGCCTGTAATATTATGCCTACAAAAATAGTATGAGACAACATTCACTGACAATATTCACTGAAAATACAACTATAATAATATATAACATTCTGAAAGCATATTAATAATGAATGTCAAGTTTTAGTTTGCTTCTTAACACACAACCAACGCCTGTAATATTATGCCTACAAAAATAGTATGAGACAACATTCACTGACAATATTTAAACACAGTAGTTATATCAACTGTATATAAGATATTCAAAAAACAATAATCTCTATACTGATATAAATATCACAACAAATTGTACTTGGTAATTTATAAAAAAAATATAATAATAATACTGCCACACAAGGAATGATACGGTATCATCCATGTCTATTTAAGATGTGGTAGTAAGAATTTCATGAGTGCATCAGTAGCTACATAATATCTACATTACGTAACTTTTTAAGGAATAATATTAAAAACTCACTTCAAATATTATCAAGTAATCATTACTATTGTATTCACTGTGTCGGTGTTTAGCTAGTACAATTCTTTAGCCAAATAAATATTTATTTCATAATTATTCCGTATATTATTCCTCTTATTTCATTTTAATTTCATTTAAAATTTATAGACATAAAAATATTAAGTTGCAAAAACTTTAATTAAAAAATAATAATTGAAATTGTTTATATTTTAAGTAATATGTTAAAAATCAATAATGTACAAAATACTTATTAGACAAAAATATAACACAGATTATAAAAGTGTCATTTTAGTCTTTGTATGCACATAATCACTTTATAGAGATTATAAATCCTGTATATCGGAAGTTATGGAAAGGAAAAATGATGGATGATACCATAGATATTGAAAATGCATAATGAAATTTGCAACATATGAACTTCAGTTCTGTGATTAGGTTCATAGAACACCAATATAATGCTTAAGATCATAAATATAGATTTAAATACACCACAAATACCCTCACAATCACAATGATATAAGACATATATGTATGGTTGTAAGTGGCACACACACAGGTAAGGTTACTAACATATAATATATAATAATAATAATAATAATAGACAACTTATAATGCGCCGTTTTGTGGAATAAATCCACTTCAAGGGCGCAATAGTATAATAGTAGTAATTATTTAGTTAATTATAATGGTGCACATAGCTCACTTGTAAATATCTGGCAGTCACACAATCACAATGATATAAGACATATATGTATGGTTGTAAGTGGCACACACACACAGGTAAGGTTACTAATATATACCTAATATTATAATAGTATAATAGTAGTAATTATTTAGTTAATTATAATGATGCACATAGCTCACTTGTAAATATCTGGCAGTGTATTAGCCCACACACCACAAGGATGTGATGATATTATACCAATCATTCTAGAAAGGGCTACTGCAGAATTGGATATTGGATGAGATTCCTCAGCTATAATTTTCTGTAGCTCACTAACACCAGTCTGTGATGCAACTTCAATGGCCAGATCTTCAGTTGCCTGAGAATTGGGGTAGGTTGTAAAAGAGTATGTAGTACCAATCTGAAAAAAAATACTAACTGATATATATATATATATATATATATTTATAGATTGTCTTTGCGGACACATCGCGTGTTTTTGTTTGGTGGTGAGCTTTCGAATGCGCCCGGGCATCCATTGTCAAACCGACTGACTACTTCTTCCTGAGCCTCTCGCTTCACCGTAGAACCTGTGAAGATGTAGGGGTGGGGGTAGCAGTAGGGGGGGTAAGGTTGGACGGTGTCTCGTTGTTTGTTTCGTCGTAAATTTGTCTGCGTTGTTGCCATTCATTAGCGTAGGTAAGTTTGCGATGTTGTAATTTTTTTGTGTAGAAGATAATGTGTTCGTCTTAATTTTGTTCCACCACCTGATAGACAATCTATACATACATACCTCGAAAAACTTATCAACAACATATATATATATGAGGTGAAGGTTTTACTCCATTGCACTGCGTACAGTCGGGCAGAGACTTGGCTCATGCCTATGCATACGGAACGAGCCTCGGCCCGTCACCGGAATATGCAGTTTGGATTTGTCGAAGAGATGTTATGTTTCGACATTGGCGCATGTGTCTCGTCAGGACCATCTTACATAATGGCCGACACAACATCAAAGTATGCAAAGGCATGAGCCAAGTCTCTGCCCGACTCTACGCAGTGCAATGGAGTAAAACCTTCACCTCATACTATCTCCTGCGTAAAATCAAATGATCTTTCATTATTCATGAGGTGATTTCATCACGGATGAAAATTAGATCATACAGTCTTTCATCTTATATATATATATATACAATAATACACATGTATGGCGCGTCATTGCCTACTACGTATTCACACTAAAATTTAAG